>OZ002741.1:267777493-267898786 GCA_963924295.1 Dioctria rufipes | reverse complement strand
ATAAGGATTCTAAAATGGTACAACACTTGCTACATTATTTCTTAGATTACGGAAAAACATTTTTTTTTTCTTCAAGAAACCATGTTTCGAAAATTCTTTTCACCTACTAAAATTGATTCTATTGTACCCAAAACTTGCCTTAAGAGCGTAACTTTAAGATTCTAGCTTTAGTGAGGCGGGAGAGTCATTCCATGAAGTGTGAGTGAGGCAGATAGTCACGCTCTCGAGTCAGAGATGCTAACTTTTTGTTAAATTTAGGACAAATTTTCCTTAAGTTTAAAATTAAACAACAATTATTTGGATGCTAAGATTTATTATTTACAAAAGATGTTCAAACTGCCTTCCATCAGCTGCAATACAAGCTCGACATCTTCTTAAAAAAAGATCGGGTTATCAGCTGGGCAATTCTTCCGTTGTTGACAAATTCAACTGTTTTCGTAATTCTTTGCCGACGCACAGCTAAATTTTCAATTCACTTCTTATAAACTTTCTCTTTTACTGCTCCCCAGTAAAAGAAATCTAATGGATTTAGATCAGGGTGAACGGGCGGGCCACGAGATCGTACCCAGACCGCGCTATCCATCTGTCCGGGTATTTTTCATTGAGAATATTCTCTAACTGAAAGGGCATAGTGCGCTGGGCAGCCGTCTTGCTGATACCACATCTCTCTGTAAATACTTAGTAGCATGTCTTCCAGGTAAATTAGGTAAATGGTTTTGTAAAAAAATCTAAATAAACTTCAGCATTAAAGCAGCTCAAAAGGTCCCAATGACTTTTCCGTTTAAAATTCCGGTCCACATGTTTATTTTTTTTAAAACGATATTGAGATCTATTTTGTCTCATTACATTCGGATTGTCTACGTGCCACTCGTTTAAGTTGTGTAGGTTCATGTAACCGTCTTTTTTAAATGTCGATACATCCGACCACAAAATTTTCTCGAAGAATAGCGGATCTTCCCGTTGGCTTTGTAGCACCGTTTGGCAAAACGCAATCCGAGGTTGATAATCCCGAGGTAGCAGGGTTTGTACTCGCTGTACATGTTATGGGTGGAGCTCATGTTTTTGTAATATTCGGGTGAGTTATACTTTTGGGCACTCCTGTGCATACCTGGATTCCACGTACCGAACTACCTGGATCTTCGCCAACTGCTTGAAGTATTACGTCCTCGTAAGATAATGAACTCTTCCTTCACTATGTACTTGGTTTGGAAGTCGTCCCCCTGTGGAGAGTAGACGATGCACATTTGTAAAAACTCAATGAATTGACGAGCTAGCGTCACTATCTTGCTCACTCACATTTCATGGAATGACTCTCCGTCTCACTTAAGCTAGAATCTTAAAGTTACGCTCTTAAGGCAAGCTTTGGGTACACTAGAATCAATTTTTAGTAGGTGAAAAGATATTTTTCGAAACTGGGTTTCTTGAAGAAAAGAAATTTTTTTTCCGTAATCTAAGAAATAATGTAGCAAGTGTTGTACCATTTTAGAATCCTTATTAAATGCATCAACTTTTAAAGTTAGTTGCCAGACTGGCGTAGTACATTTTTTTCAATACAGTCAGTTAAAGTTCAACGAATTATTAATTTTGTATTGTTGGTTCGGCAAAATGTGACATTTTCTTCCAAGCTGGAGCAGTTGGCTTAGAACATAAAGCAACAGCTTACATAAGTACTATTCGGGATTACATAGGAAAAATAAATTTGAAAAAAAGTAAAGACTTGTAGAAACAGGAGCTAAAAAACCATCACAGGGTGTACATTTGCTCGAAAACAAAAGGAATGTCTATAATTTGAAAAATACATGACTTAGATTTTCTTTATATTTTTCTGGTAACTGTTACGATTTGGTCTTTCACCCCGGTTCCGGCTTGACGTCGCCTTACGGGACACCCTGTATATGTTACAGTCAAAACACGAAATGCGTCAAAACCCGATTTTTACTAGGAAATTCTAGTTCTATCAAAGTGCTCTCGGTAATTCTAGTTTTAACTAATACAGGGTGTCCCGTCGAGATGGTAAAAAATTTTAAGGGTCGAAAGTACAGGCTATTTGCAATCGAAAATGTTATATAACATTTTTTCGAGTTCGCACTATTTTCGAAGTTGTAGGCGATTTTCGATTTTTTCGAAATATTGAACCATAAGTCACATTTTTTATCACAACTCAGTTCAGCTTGCTCACAGGACGACCAGTTTTCTTGTGTTTTACTCGTAACATTACAGGCTCTCATTCGGTGTAACTCGGTTTTGAAAACGTTTACACGTAATGGAAAAAATTGGCGATTTGTTGCCAAAACATTTTTTTCGTCAGAAAATTCATTTGTTTTCAAAGTCATAAATCTCGAAAAGTAACCATGCCAACAGATGATCCGGTTCTCATAGAAAACATCCCTCATTTATTATCTTTTATGAAAGTACAACACGGTTAGTCCACTTTAAGTATTGCCAGAGTTACAGTAAAAACTTGCCTGCAACATACCTCTCATAACTTCAGAAAAATTATATCGAATTGCAAGGATGGAAGAAACAATGTACCTAAAGTTGGAAAATGTGAAATTTCTTTTCCAGATTCTTAAAGTAGAGACTGCAAGCTCTCCATAGAGTACCCACATGTCTAGACTCTGTGCAAGGAAAGTACTAATATTGAAGGATGAAAAGAAGTGAAATTTTTTTTCGAAAATCGTAGGTTTAGTAGTGAAAATGTCCGAAAATTGATATTTTTGGTATGGAGAAAGTTGCGGAGCATAAATGAGCACATCACTACAAATCTGCAAGTCTCCCAGCATAGAATCCAAAATACAATACACAATTTTGTGATTTTGAATTTTCGAATTTCAACCGTTTGTAACTTTTTTCGATGAAACTTTTTCTGATAACATGCAGCGTAAAAAAGTTGCAGATTAAAAGGATCTAGAGAAAAGGGGGAAAGAAAATCGCCTATACTGTAATTAGATATGAAATTTCGAAAAAAATAAAAAAAAAAAATTTGAAAATTTACTTAATGAGAATTTCGATTTTCGAAAATCGAAAAATGCTAAAAGTTGTGTATTTGTAAATCCGGCATACACACCCAACTTCATTAAAATCCACCCGAAACTACCCGAGCTAAATTGGCCATTTTCGAACGCGATTTGTATCAGGGCCAAATCGAAAAAAATTATTCAATCGGAAAAAATTTCTACATCCTTAATCTATGTGAAAATAAAAAAAATCTTCAAAAAGTATGCACAAAAATTCACGAAATCGAGTCAACTTTGCCCCTAGATTTTCGAAAATCTTTCGAAATTGAATTTAGCTTTTGTAACTAACCAATTATGTTCCGAATCCAACGGTATATTAGCCTTAGCTGTAGGTCAAACAGGTTCGGAGGAGATAGAGTTCCCGCAAAACGCGTTTCCTGATTTTTATGTAATTCGAATTAATTTTGCTCAAGTTATGAGAGGTGTGTTGAAGGCAAGTTTGTACTGTAACTCTGGCAATACTTAAGGTGGACTAATCTTGTTGGACTTTTATAAAAGATAATAAATGAGGGATGTTTTCTATGAGAACCGGATCATCTGTTTGCATGGTTACTTTTCGAGATTTATGACTTTGAAGGCAAATGAATTTTCTGACGAAAAAAATGTTTTGGTAACAAATCGCCAATTTTTCCATTATGTGTAAACGTTTTCAAAACCGAGTTACACCGAATGAGAGCCTGTAATGTTTCGAGTAAAACACAAGATAAAGGGTCGTCCTGTGAGCAACCTGAACGGAGTTATGATCAAAAATGTGGCTTATGTTCAAAATTTCGAAAAAATCGAAAATCGCCTATAACTTCGAAAATAGTGCGAACTCGAAAAAATGTTATATAACATTTTCGATCGCAAATAGCCTGTACTTTCGACCCTTAAAATTTTTTACCATCTCGACGGGACACCCTGTATAACACACTTAAAACTAGATTTAACGAGAGCGCTTTGTTAGAACTAGTAAGTATTAACTAAAGAATATTTAGTTAATTCTGGTTGTGGCTGAATTCTCGCGCGCGTAGCTCTTAGTTAAATCTAGAACTGACTGGTAGGTATTAGTAAATTTGCATTACAATTGAATTCTCTCGCCATTAAACCCTGATGTTTATTAAAGATGTTATACATACAGTATGTATACGCAATAGGTGAGGGGGAGGGGGTACAGCAGTTGATTTAATTGAAGATTTGTGCTTTATATTAATTCGCAGTACCGTTTTTATGCCATTTTAATTTTTACATTGCACTTTTAATCATTTAGTAATAATTTAATTGTTTGGACACATCGCGTTCTTACGGAATGAGCGATTCTTAGCGCAGTATACTTACGGAAAATTGGATATTTAAACTTAACGAAAGTTCCCCTCACACGAGTTAAAGTTAATTTATGTACGCCTGTTAAATTAAAGGACGCGTTCGCTTTACGGAAGTAGATGTACTTACGTATACGTCTATTGTAGTTTAGCCTTTATATCATTGCCAACGTAAGCTACTCAGCTTTGCTTTTGCAGTGGCTTCCTAGCTCTTAGTTCTCTACCGACTTTTGATGAGATAAGTAGGATTATTTCTTTTGTTATTGTGAGGATATGTATGGAGTGCTCCACAGGACCGCGCGTCTTCCGTTAATTAAATATTTTTTGTTTATAAGGAATGCAAATCTTTAGTGAAATGCCAATACGAATTAGCTACCTAGTTCAAGCTAATTTACGGAAAAAATAAACGAAAGTAATACAGACTTTGAGAAAATTGTATCTAGAATTTTTGATAGCCATAATGAAGAAATCTAAATAAATATATGTCACAAATTCGGTAGGAATATACCTCGCCGGATTTTCTGTAGTCGACAATTTTTAATGTGCTTTCCTGAATTTTAGGTGGATCCTAGTCCACAAAAATTAATGAATTTTCGTATAATTTCATTATTTTATTCACGTTATTCTTCTTTATTTGAATCGTCATATTTTTTATGAACTTTTGAGGTATAATAGTATTATATGAAAAGTTCTTAAATTAAAGCCGAATAGTTACAACAAGTTAAATGAATTATGATTTTTAGCTGTCATCTATCCTCTGTGTTAATGTGGCAGATTTCTGCGTCTATAATTGAAGGTAAGAATGCACTAGAAGACCAGAAAGTCATATAGCAATTAATCTATTTAAATGCCACTAGTCAAGCATCTCTCAATAGCAGAAGCGTGGAGCGCCTTGAATAAACGGTATATTAAGTAAGCAAATAAGTATTATAACCCATGGATATACTTACTGTTAAACACTATGTAATCTATGTAGATCTGATTAATCTTTCATACCCTACCTCGACAGGTATAGTTGAAATTTCTGTCATTTGGAAATACGAGATTCGCGCAGGAGTATTCACAGGCTCTTGCTAGAAACTTATTACTTTGGCTCGGAATAAAACCTCTTACTCAACCGACATAGTCGAGTAGATAACCAGTAGCCAAATCAATAACGAATAGCACATGCACATTTACTCCTAACAAAATTTTGTTGACCAAATATGGTACCCCAGAGCATAATTCAAATCACCGAATATTGCAAATATCGGAGAATAGTTTGCACATCCAAGGCAGATTTGGTACTGGAGCCAAATCATTCCGATCCATGAGCATATTAATCGATAGTATCTGATATTTTAATAAAAACCCTCGAAAATGCATTGCCACTATATCGTGGAATTTGCTGTTATGGAAGGGACCTTTTACAACAAGTCCTTCAGTGCAATTAAATTGGCTGCTGTAGAAAATATATTGAGAGAAATTCAGCAGTTGTAATATTAAAAAAAAAAAAAAAATATTTTGTCAAGCTTTGAGAATAAAAGTTTCGTTGTTCATACCACTAAGGTTTTGCTGGAGCAATTATTGTTAAAGAACAAAAATTTGTTGATCCCTCAAACTAGATTTTGTTGAAAATAAGGAAATAGTTCTTAAAAAAATTCGTTAATATAAAATGAATATTTTGCTAAGAAAGAAAGAATATTTTCCGTTAAAAAATTATTTTGTGTTGACTAAAAATTTATTTTGTACGAAAAAAATTACTTAATTTTAAATAAAAGTTATCTTTTTCAATTGGAAAAAAATCGAATTCGTTAAATTACAAAGTTTTTCTTCTTCTTTTTTTAAATTAATTTTGTTAAATTAAAAAATGTTTGTCTTTTTTAAAAAAATAATTTTGTTAAATTACAGATTTTTTGACTTTATTGACAATTAATTTTCTTTTTGCGTCAACCATTCTCATTCAATCTCTATTGCAGTGCGACTTCTTGTAATTGACGGTCACAATTTAGGAGGAACTGTTGATTTTTTATTGTCTAATAGTGCAAAGTGAAGTGTCAGTACTGTATATACAGGTGAATATATTTCATATTTTATATAATATTATATAATTATGCTTCTTGTTATTTTAAAACTAAGAGGTTTTCCAAAAAATATAGCAAGTTAATTTTCTAGGGAACGGCAATTTTTTTCCACATTAGATGTTCTCCAGGTAAAGTGTACACTTACATTACAGTAATGACTCTTTCCACTGCTATCCTTGCACCAAATTGTACTTATGATCCTTCAATTAATTTAAATAAAATTATCAATAACTCATCAGAAGGAAGAATGATTAGTAATTACTACAAAGAGAATAATTTTTTAACCGACAAAAATCGGCAAATTTTAGTCGATACTATTGTACGACGTTTTATATCTCAAATGGAATCAATATGACAACATATCTGTGTTCATATTTAAGTAAAAAAATAGTTTCCTACTTTCCATCTGAAATTGAAGTTTTTTTTTATTGTTATCAGAGAAATTGAAAGGAAATGTGTAATTAAAATTTTAGGAATATTATTTTCTATATCGCAATAAAGCAGCGCTAAAAGGAAAATTATATTATAAGTTTCATAACAATAAAACAATACTTCGGAATGGAGGCCTACAGTTTGATTCACCTTTATCGGATGACACATCCGCTTCCGTAAATAAACGGATTGATAAGGTTTTGTATTAATTTCCAACAAGTTAATTTAATTATTCTATAACTTTAAGATTCTGAATCTGATGCTGAGTACCTTGTGAGATGCTTAAAATTTGAAGAATTGAATCCTGATGAGTTTGAGAAAATTGGAAAAGATGTCTAAACTACAGATTAAACTTTACAAACAACATATCTACCAGAATTGCAGAAATAATGGATAAATGGCCTTATTATAAAAAATCATTTGCATCAAGACTAGTAAATATTAAAGTAAGCATTATATATAATATTATCATTATCTCGACTACCATTTTAAATAAACATTGATTATTGTGGTGAATTTGTTGAGACCAACATACTCTATGACACATGGGAGGATTTCGAAAGCAAAATCCTCAAAATATTTGATCAAAAGCTGAGAGATCCCAACAGTCGCCATTAATGGTTATAATGGTGGAATATTTTGCATTCTCCATGGACTTCTGGTACTATCAACAAAAATGGTGACTCGTGTTGAAGATGGAACTATATCAATTATAAAATATACAATTAAAGATTCCCAAAAACCCTTTTTTTTAAGAACTACGGCAGAAGTTGAAGCGCATATAAAGAGCCTTCAAGAAAAAGGAGACTTAATACAAGCCTTTCTGATTATCATTGGAGAATCCTTGACCAATCCCTCAGATATCCTGTTATATTTTGATGCAATAACATACAAATTTTATATTGTTTTGTAGGCAGTGGATACTTATTTCAAACTGTTCCAGTTTTTAATTTAGAATATCCCTTGCAATGTTATTTCGTTTGGCAATTTTTGCAAAAACATTTTTATAAAATTAACCATAAAAATGAAAAAAAAAAAATCCCAAATGCTACTTACAGAGTTACAAAACGAGCAAAAATCTTAAATTAAAATGTGATTAACTAAACGCCAAATGCTAACGCTAAAAAACCAGATTAGCGAATAATGAAATTAATTTTACTTTTTTTTTTTTTATGTAATTTTAAATGGAGAACATTTTAAAAATTACAACTATTTATTTAACATTGCCTAATTTTCTATTTCATAACCTATGTACCTACCTATCAGAGCATATTCAAAACAGTTGCTATATTCCTACAATATAGAGGTCCTAACAACATTCTTCTATTTGACAAATTATGTAAAATACTAGAATTTAAGTAATGGTTGAAGTCCATTAATTGTGGTAGTTGATTAAGCATCATGCAATACTAACGAAACCAATCCTGCAAGTCCTGATAAAATTGGGCCAGCGGTGAATATCGCTACAAATATTATTGTATGATTCGCAAAGAATTTCGTTTAGAGTAAAACAACAGCTTTGTTGTTTGAAATGAAACGGTTTTTACTACTGACACAACGAAACTGAAAGTTTAAAAATAACATTTTTATTTAACAAATTATGTTTAATATGCAATTAAAATTTTGTTTGACTAAAAAATATATTTTGTCTACTTTAAAATAAGTATATTTCGTAGAATAGGGAAAATGTTTTAAATTTAACAAAATGGTTGTTAAATAATTTTCGATCTTCCGAAAGTCGAAATGATCTTAAATTCTACTATTTAAAAAAAAATTAAGTAGTATGGCAACTGAGTAAGATGTGCTGCGATTTTGCTCCGGTTAATTTGCACAGATTTATTTTACAATTTAATCATTTAAAAGAGTTGAGCTCATTTAGTGTTTCGTGCGAGTTGACTCCATTTATATAAATCTTAATTAGTTAATGTTGGTGTATTATTTAGATTTAAATAATGTCGATTGTAAGTCGTAATACGCGTGGTTCGGCATCCGATGGACCAGTGACATCGTCCAAAATGAAAGTGCTTATCGATTCAGTGAAAACACATGTGGATACTCAAATTAAGGCTATGGAATCGAAATTAACGCATAAAACCAACGATTTGTATAAAAAAATCAATGATTCTATGTCCGACATGAAAACTAACTTATCTAACTTTGAGCAGCGTCTGGAAGTGCTTGAAAATAAGATCGACTCGTTTGAAAGAAATAATAAATCAAAAGACGTTATCTTATATGGTATTCCAAGGTTACCTAATGAGAACGCAAAAGATATATTATCTAAATTATCAGCTGTCATAGAGTGTGCAATCTCAGATTACACCGTTCCATTCAGATCTCATCATAATGTGAATCCCAGCAGTAATCAAGTGCAATATAAAACTAAAATTTCTCCAATAATTGTGAAATTTCCAACCACATATGAAAAAATCAAGTTCATAAAAGCAATCAGGAAATTTCGACCTAAAATTTCGCCAATTGGTTTTACTGGAAATAAATTCGAGAGTGCCTTTCTACCAACAACCAAAAAATATTTCGGCACTGCATTAATCTCAAACGCACCGGAACATTGTCATCGGTATTTAAAATGCATGGTCTCGTCTATGTTCGCCGCACCAGTGACAAAGATGAAAAATGTACGCTAATCTTATCAGTGGATTAGCTGGTGACCGTTGGACAGCCATCAGAACAATTATCGAGCTCTACATAATATTGTGGTTTTCTGTGAAAGCCGGATCAAGGTCTTTCTTGTTTTGATCGCTAGAATGGTTTATGGATTCTTATTTCTTTTTCTTTATTTACTTTGCCTTAGTTATAATAATTTTCATTTTCCTAATGAAGTTTTTTGCTTTAGTCTTACTAATTTTATTTATCCCACTGAATTCTAATCATATTTTTTAAAAAAAATTTTCCAAAAAATATTCAAAATAAAAATAAAAACACATGTAACACTGTTCTACAATAATTTATTTTATTTGAGTCGAGACGCGTTTCGCCTTCTTAGGGCATTGTCAAGCAACTGAAAAGCAGATCGTTAGCTAAACCTGACTCTCGTAATATTTTAGAATTTGAATTTTACTGTAACGGTCATTATAAATCCATACATAAGAAGGGGCTATAATTCATGAAATCTAACTGATCGTTTACCAAAAATGAACCTTTACGACTTTCATTATTAATGTAATATATCTCGTATTTATCTTGGACTTTTCCACCATCCACGTTTTTTAAAAGTTGTAATTTATTTAAAGATGTGGTATGACCAGTATATGATGTTGGTCTATTATAGAGTGCCGATGATACGTGTTCTTTGTATCTAATTTTTAATGAGCGTTTTGTTTTAGCAATATAGACTGCATTGCAGTCACTACACTCAATACTATAAATTCCGCTTTTATCTATTTTATCAACTTTCGGTTTTAGTTTGTTGTTAATGAAAAAAAAATTTAAAGTTTTTTTATTATAAAAAGCTGGTGAAACGTTATATTGTTTTAACGCGGATTTAATTTTATTCGAAGTTTCCTTCAAATATGGGATTTTTTTCCAATGGAACTAAGAATAGTACTGATCTCGTTAACAAAATTAATAATTTGAATTTACCATTAAATGCTAAGCTTGTGTCGTTTGATGTTTGTAACTTGTTTCCTTCCATTCCGTGAAAGAAACTAATGAATTACTTAAGTATATGCTGAAGTTGAAGATAAGATCGTGGAAAGGGATAGATCATTAAATATTGAACAGCTCATTGACATATGTTTAGACCAAAATTACTTTTATTTTAACGGAAATTTCTATATTCAAATGGATGGTTTAGCCATGGGTGCTTCCTTATCACCTTTAATGGCTGAATTCTATGTGAATAAAATAGAACAAAAAATTTTTCATTCAGGCTGTGATTTAGTTAATAATGTATTGTGCTGGTATCGTTATGTTGATGATGTTTTTTGTGTATGGACGGGCTCTGAGCGACAGTTGTATATGTTTTTAAACAAAATTTTAAATACTATTGACAATAATTTACAGTTTACTTTAGAGTATGGTAATGATAATTTAAATTTCCTTGACCTTAACATTAAAATTATTAATAATAAATTTGAATTTGATATATTTAGGAAATTCACTTCCACAAATGTTGTAATTCCCAATGATTCTCAACATTTTGAATCTATAAAAAAATCATCTTTCCATTCGATGCTAGACAGATTGCTTAAGATTCCTATGAGTAAAACTAATTTTAAAAGGGAACTCGAGACAATAGTAAAAATTGCTATGAAGAACGGTTATTCAGATAATTTAATTTATAAAATGTTAAGGTCAAAAAACAAAAAAATATGCACTTAACCTTGTTTACCCACAAGGGCACAAGATATAAAAATTTGGAAAAAAATCCCACATTTGAAGGAAACTTCGAATAAAATTAAATCCGCGTTAAAACAATATAACGTTTCACCAGCTTTTTATAATAAAAAAACTTTAAAAAATTTTTTCATTAACAACAAACTAAAACCGAAAGTTGATAAAATAGATAAAAGCGGAATTTATAGTATTGAGTGTAGTGACTGCAATGCAGTCTAATTTAGGTAAAAAGATACTTGTAGGTTGCGTTTATAAACCACCCAGAATAAAAGATCTAAATCCATTTCATGAAGAATTAATCCAACTATCGGGAGCTTTTGACATTAATATTATTTTTGGTGATTTTAATATTGACTTTTTAAGTCAAAGTCGCATGAAGCAAGAGTTTCTGTCACAATTAGGTAACATTGGATTATGTGTTATAAATTCAAACCCGACTAGGTATCATATTAATAGGTCAAGTTTACTTGATTTAATTATCACAAATCAGGTAGACTTAATAAGCAATCAGACTGAAGTCGCTCTACCCGGTATTAGCGACCATCATGCCACATTGGCTACTTTTGTGGACTGTCAGGTGACTAGATCCGATATACGTCACTTAACATTTAAAAATCTAAAAGCAGTCAACATGCAAAATTTGAATGAAGCTGTAGCCGCGGTGGATTGGGCTTTTATTTATTCCATATCCGATGTCAATGACCAAGTAAAATATTTTAGCAATCTAATTTTAAATTTATTTAATGAATACGTTCCAGTTCGCTCTTGTGTAAGCCGTTTTTATTCTCCTTGGTTTAATAATAGAATTAGAGAACTAATTGTGGAGCCCGACTTCGCGCTTATAATACTTGCAAACGATATGGTTGATTGGAACTAAGAAACAATTTCAAAAGACTTCGTAACTTAACTACAGTGGCTATTCGGAGTGCCAAATATAACTTTTTATCAGAATAAACTTGACACGGCTCTACCATCGAAAATACTTTGGACAAATATTAAACAAACGGGTATCATTTCAAAATCTAATGAAACAGCGAATATTAATCCTGACGATCTCAACAACTACTTTGTTAATAGTATTCCTAAGGTTTCCCGTTTTAATTTGAATGACCTTTCGATATTTTAATCGCAAGGACGGTGATCAATTCTCATTTAGAAACGTTTCTATTGATGAAGTTATTCTTGCTATTAAATCTCTTAAATCAAATGCCATTGGAATAGACAATATAGATTTATGTTTTCTTAAACTAATTCTAGCAATCATAATAAGACCAATATTGCATATTTTTAACACTGCTATTACTACTTGTTGTTTGCCCTTACAATGGAAGAGTTCTAAAATAGTTCCAATTAAAAAAAATCGAATACCGACAAGTTCACAAGATTACAGGCCTATTAGTGTTCTTCCTGTCTTATCTAAAATATTGGAGCGTCTTCTTTATAATCAAATTGAAACTTATATTGACACTCATAGTATGATTGCTAAAAAACAATCTGGTTTTAGATCTAAGCATAATACAATTTCGTTGCTCTTGTATCTCATTGAGGCTGCTCGTTGTAATATTGAACAATATAATTTCACCATACTATGCTTACTTGACTTTTCAAAAGCTTTTGACTCAGTCGATCATTATATTCTAACCAAGAAACTGATAAATCAGTTTAATTTTGGTAGCTCTGCGGCTATTCTCATCATTTCGTATTTAATTGATCGTACTCAAGTCACTGTATGCAGAACTCGCAGCTCAGCAGTATTAAGAACTTATTCAGGAGTACCACAAGGATCAATATTAGGACCTTTGTTGTTCGTGCTATACTTCAATGATATAGTTCTGATCCCTACACATTGTTCGATTTTACTTTATGCCGATGATGTGCAACTATTTCTCTCCTCTCCCGCTGTTAGCATGGCTATCAATATTTTTAAATTTAATTAAGACTCAGCAGACTTTCGTTAAACCCTTCTAAGTCCCAGAGTATTGTTCTTTATAATCGATACGTCGACACGTCCTCTTTGTCGTTGTTATTTTTAGATAACTTCCCCATCGAATACGCGGAAGTAGTGACAAATTTGGGGATGCATGTTGACTCTATGTGATCCTGGCATAAGCATATTGATATTACGGTTTCAAAAGTTTACCAAGGATTAAGAACACTTTGGCGTCATGCAAGGTATACACCACGCCAACTCCGTCAACGTCTGATCCGAGTGTTGCTTGTTCCAATAATCACATATTGGGACTGTGTATATTGCCATTTGGATTCCTCATGTAGGAGAAAGCTCAATGTCGCATTTAATGCTTCTGCCCGGTATATATTCGGTCTACGGAGGTATGATCACATATCTGTCTTTTCTCAACAAGTTTTGGGTTGTGATTTGAATAATCTAAGGATATGCATAATGATATATAAAATTTTAAATAATATGGCTCCGGACTACCTCAAGGATCACGTTGAACTTTTGTCATCTCGTCGAACCCAATTATTACTATTACCAAGGTTTCATACACTGTTTAGCATTCGCGCTTTTTTCATTCATGCCGTAAGAATTTGGAATACTCTTCCTTTGGGTGTGCGCACCGCACGGAGCTTGAGGGATTTCAGGATGGAGGCTTCGGATTATTTTGCTCAATGCTGACAATAATTAGGTTCACTTATTTTTTATAATATCTGTAGATGCATAATTTGTTGATTTTTGTTTTGTTTTTCTTTTCTCTTCTTCAATTGTTTTTTCATAACTTTTATAGTTTAGTACTAGATATATGCACTCTCTTCTATTTGATAGTTTATTTTTGCTTTGCCATAATACTTTTATTTATCATGTATTTTTTTTTTACCAGGAGTATGCACACATCTATGAGCTTTGTATCTCAATTGTGCTTTTTTTAAAAATGAATAAATGAAATGAAAAAATGAAATGAATTTTTTGAAGTGACCAAATATTTGTTGCTTGTGAGGGAGAATTTAACAAAACCGAGTTTGTGTCAAAAACGAAGAATTTAGTCGGTTATATACAACATGTTTTTTTATGACAAGATATTTTTTTTTTACTATTTACATACTATATGTACATATTTCTCTGGGTGTAGTTTAGGCCTACACAGTTAAATGGATTGATTTGGCACCTGCTCAATTTCGATTATGTACCAAAAGACTGCTAACAAGAATTATTTTTCTATGGCTGAACAGAATAGAGAGCTCCTAGTCATATTGATCACCTCGAACTTTAATCTAAGGCTATATACCTATATATGTAAATCAAAAATGCTATAACTTATGAAATTAATATTAAAAAGTTAAAATGTTCAAAATAAAAGTTTATTAGTTTATAATAGTGAATCCAAAACTGCAAAGAATGGAGGGGGTAGCTCTTTTTTTGCAATTTGAAGTTAGTTCCCCCTTTTAGACTCTTGAAGAGGTAAGACTTGATTTATATTTTAAGCACATGAAAAGCGTCCTTAAACTAACAAACTTTTATCTAAAACAATATTTTGTTTTCATAAATATTTTGGGATATACATAGTATATGTATTATAAATGGAACACACTGTAACATATGTAAATTTATAATGAATAGCAACGACAGCAAAGCTTGCGATAAATTATGGAATATGATAGAGTTACGCCTGTTCAATGGATTAAGATGAGAAAGCTTACTTTTACCCAATTCCATTTATTTAACATATACTTAAACTTTCTGCATGAAAAACTCTGACTAATAGTACTCTCTAGTTGAAACTCATACGTCACATATCTAACTGTGTGTGCCGAGCAGTATTGTAGAGTTTTTTATTCTTCTAAAACAATTGTATGATTTATCGAGCTTCATTATCCTTTAAATTTAACTTGGGGTACCTAATAGAAATATTTAAGGACACGCTATGTTTACCAAGGAAATATATGTACATGTCAACTAACAGTTCGTGTTAACCGTAAAGAAATATTTCTCATATAATCAGATAGCAATGCAGGATACTTGCCTCAATCCTCGGAAGTAAATCTTAATCAAATTAAACCTCTCAATGGGAAGAAAGCGCCCTTTCTTAATTGTAGCGCTGACAGCCCCTCTTCATCATGCCTCATATCTATTTAGGCTTCAGAAATTCACATCATTTCGTCTTCTGTTTCTATGCAGTACATGTAATAATTCAACAAGTTCTACATACATACATAATTGTTCTGGAATTCGCGTGTTGGGAATTATTGAGCAGCTGCCAGGATGATGATGATGCCTCAGGGAATTGTTCCCATTAATTCAACGACCGCAGGAAACTTTCATTGATTAATAAGAAAAATGGCAAATCCGCTTTGTGATTAAGTTTCATGTGAGGTCTAAAGTCAATAGAGAGAACTTAGCAGAGTTTCCTTTATATCGATAGATAGATGTGTGCACAAATCGAAGATGGAATTTCCTGAAAGGAATTTAAAGTGAAATACATAATTCCACTGAAATATGACAGAATGTCAATAGTTTTTGTAGCGGAGGTTTGTAATTTATTTATCAATGGAGTTCTTACAATAGCTTACAGACACAAAGTCCACTGACAAACGACTGGTAGGCTTTTAAGTATAAAAGTAAAGTGTCATACTAAATTTTAACAACATATTATGAAAAAAATTTAAAAGAGATAAAAAAAAGTATCACCAAAGTAATCCGAAATGCGATATGCGGAAGGTAAATTGCTGTGAATTCAATTATTATAACAGCTCTATATAATACAATAATAGTTCGAGTTGCATTAACCCAAAAGGTTGTAAAGAAAAGATAGACAATCGGCCACATTATCTGAAGTCCAAAATATTCAAATTTGGTACCTACTTAATTTAAGAAAGATAAAGAAAAGCTAGGCCAAGTATTTATGTGTATTATTAAGTTGAAATAAAATCCTTCATTTGTTAAATGCTGACAATTACAAAAGAAATGTTTTTAACAAATTATTTGGGTTGCAAAAATTTCAAAAACAAAAATAAATAAGTGCCATCCCTAGAAAATGTACTAAAAATGTATTTGTTGCTTTTGTTGCTTCACCGCATTATCGCATTTGGATGGAGATGTACATACACCTATATGATATTAATTCAACCACATTTTTAGCACGTTTAAAGAAAATATGCTACATATCCCATTGGGACGAAAAAGCAGCGCTTCTGAAGGAAGCACAATTTAAACGCTTCACTAGACATCATTTGGAAGCTCTTTAGGATTTATTCAGAAAAATAAGCAAAGGCGCAAGTAAGTAACTGAAGGGCTTCTATAGCTATTGCTTGGAAGCTTTATCGAAGTTTAATGCATGAGGTTCAGAAGAAGTGCAACACAGAATGTTTCCATTATTGTGCGATTTAACGCAGTTCTCATGTTTCATAAAATTTAATACCACAAGTAATCACAAGCAAGCACAAGTTCCTTACTACTGTTCTAAGGAAGTAGTGTTGAAGTCTTCTTATGAGATTAATTGTAGAGGTGTGCTGGTGGAGAACTTGTGCACCCGTCATGATATGACAGTGAATCCAGCAAGGATCAGCTAATTGTTCTTCTCCAGAAGACGTAAGCCTAGGCACATTATTGTTCCAAAGCTCCTTGGACACACTCTGAAACTCTCTCCGAATATCAAGCGCTTTGGAGTCTACATTTACTCGAACGTGACGTGTGGAATGCACACAGTGGAATAAGTTAGCAGTTATGAGAGTTTTCGCTCAATGCAAGAGAACTTTGGGTCTCATATAGCGCATAAGATCGAGGATTGTGCACTGCATGTACACCCCGATCGTTAGACCCATGCTCACATATGGTGGCCGAGGATGCTTGCGATCCGGCAGTTGGCGGTCTTGCAAAGGGTGTGAATTACGGCTTCCATGCGATCTACGACTACTGCTGCCTTGAGGTCCTACTTAACTTGCCCATGCTGAATATTATCATTCACGCAGATGCCAAAAGGGCTGTGTCCAGCTTTCACTCATGAGGATGTTGGGAGAACTGCTGGACTGGGTCTCCTCATTGCTGTTTGGCGTATGAGCTGGACCTGGAAAATCATCTGGTCAGCATGCCACATGATGCGATGGTACCATAACTTCGTTTGGGGAGTCGCTTCTCTGTGAGCTTTTCTTTAAGGGAATTATGGACTGAGGGAAGAGCCTTGTCGAGCACTCCCCGGTTCGCTCCAAAAATTTTATCAACGGCTATCTCATTGCCTATGTTTTTTATTTGTTCCAACCCTTCACTTCTTTACCTTGTCATGGTTGCTAATAAGAATAATGTCAGATTTCACAGCTAGCTGTGTCCACCACGTATACACGTTCATGATATAAACCATACGACCTATAATCTCTCCCCGGAAGGTGGGAATCTTAATAAGACTTTCTGCTATCGTGATTTCAAACATCTTGACAATCTTAATCTGATCAATGAGTGTATGTCACTAGCATGGAAATTTAATGGGATGGTCTTTATTTATATAATAAACATGTTCCACTTAAAGTCAAACGGATCCGTTCTTTTAGCAATCCATCATTGTAGAAAGAGAGTTCTTACATAAACAGCGGAAACGGGTGAATACTCATTACACGCGCACACTCTATAAACAAGCTCGTAACAGGGTCATTTCTGCAATTAGGGGAGCTAAGCGTGAGTATCTTTCTTCTCAATTCGATCCAAGCTTACCTTCCAAAACCTTGTGGGGAAACTTTTAGCGACCTTCCATTTATTCTGATGTCTACCCTGAATGTCCCTTCGATTCTGAGGTGCTTAACGGGTACTTTACTTCAGGTCCAGCATCAAATTTATTAATACTACAACAACCTAGCATGTCCTTTCTTACTTTACGCGAACAAACTTTTAAATTGCTTCTCTTTTTGGAGTGTAAAGAAATATGAACTTTTTAAATCGATATACTCTATCAAGTCCAATGCTATTGGTTTTGATGAAATAAATCCTCGTTTTCTCAAGATTTTATTGCCTTACATTTTTCCGTACATTCGGCACATCTTGAACACTTGTCTAACTACATCTCAATTCCCAGAATTATGAAAATAGGTAATGTTATTCCTATTACTAAAAAAATGTCAGCTACTGAGCTGGAACACTACCGTCCCATCAGCATTCTCACTTTTATTTCCAAAGTCTTGGAAAAGTTTATGCGAGCCCAGATTGAAAATTATGTAACATGTAATGATCTCCTATCGA
Organism: Dioctria rufipes; assembly: GCA_963924295.1. NCBI lineage: Eukaryota > Metazoa > Arthropoda > Insecta > Diptera > Asilidae > Dioctria > Dioctria rufipes. Next base: position 267,880,437 of record OZ002741.1, on the reverse strand, counting down.
AATATCAGTCTGGCCTTCGTGCACAACACAGCTGTGAATCTGCGTTACTCAAGGTCACTACGGACTTGCGATCGGCTCTAGATGAGGGAGATCTTGATGTGATGGTTTTGTTAGACTTCTCAAGGGCATTTGATTGTGTTATATATGATAAACTGCTGCGTAAGCTATATGCAAACTTTTACTTCTCCTCTTCGCTGTTAAAATGATATCTAATTTTCTCTCAAATGTGTTGCAACAGGTGGTCATAAAAGGAGTTCCGTCTTCCCGAATTCATTTAACATGTGGAGTTCCTCAAGATTCAGTGTTGGGACCTCTTCTCTTAAGTCTCTACATTAAATATTTATGGGATGTCGTGCATGTTGTTCAATTGCACCTGTATGCAGGTGATATACAGTTGTACTTATGTAGACTTCGTTGACTGATTGTATCTGCAGAGTAAACCATGATCTCTCAGAAATTTTTAGGTGTACAATTGATAATCAACTTCTTTTTAACCCTGGGAGTGAAAATTATGAATCGTTTGAGGTGCTGTGGTCAAATCAAATCTATGGTAAGCAAAATTTATGGTGGGGTTAGGAAACTGTGGCTGTCTGCAAACATACTTCCTGACGATTTGCGTTTGAGACTAGTTAGGACACTTCTGGTGCCTTTTTTTGCTTATGGTAATTTAATATACATGAAAGTGGACTCAGTTTGCAATCGAAAGCTTTAGGTTGCTTTCAACGACTGTATACGGTTTGCTTTCGATTTGCGTCGGTCTGCTCACATCTCTTCTTATAAATCAATGATATTGGGTTGTACTCTAGCTTCGTACCTAAAGGGTAAAGCACTGATTTTCATGCATAATATTTTCGCACAGGTGAGCCACAGTATCTTGTTTGTAACGTCAATTTTCTGCAGTCCCTGAGAGGACGTAAACTTCTAATTCCACGTTTCAATTCATCCATCCTTGAAGGATCTTACTTTGTCCAGATTGCACGCCTTTGGAATTCCCCCCCTACCATGCACAGAGTGTTACTTCTATCAGTGAATTTAAGCAACTTATAACGTAATTTTAATTCACTAATTACTAGCTGATTTTGTCGAACTCTTTTTTCTTATCTTTCCATTTATTATTATTTTTCTAACTTATTGTACGTATTACGTTTAATTTTTCTCTCTCTTTTAATTTTAATTTTATTTTGTAGTTTATTAGCTAACTTAGCCCTACTGCATTGTAGTAGTATAAGATTTCTAATCTTGTGCACAAATTAGGTAAATTAAATGATTGATTGATTGATTAGTGAATAATCTGGGGTGGGCATTTACTTTCCCGAACCTGACATTGGGATGAAGAACACACCATTGTCTTCCCACCTGAAGTCTTCGCCATCGCAGCGACGATAGCACTTGATATGTAAATCAAGGGTAAAGACATTGCTATCCCTTCGGATAGTCAGGCAGCTTTGATTGCAGGTCATCTGTGGATAAATTGTGTATCAACAACAAGGTGTCACTTCAGTGTGTTCCTGGTCACATGAAGATCATGGGGAATGAAAGGGCTGACCGTTTAGCTAGGACCGTGAGTATCGGGTCTATCATCAAAGCGGATGTTCATAGGAATCATCAGCAGAGATGAGAGGGCATGAGTACTTACAGGCGCACCAAACTGTTTTTTGATGGGCCCAATGGGAATATCTCTGACTTTCTCAAGGAGCTCGGAAGCAAGCAACTTGCAACTGTAGTTAGCATCATCACCGGCCACAGCTCACTTAACGCTCATCTCAGAAGAATGGGAGTTGCTGAGAGCTCTGAGTGTCTAACCTCTAACTCTCCTTGCAGGCGCCCGAGACAACCGAAAACTTTTTGTGTTCTTGTCCGGCCTTCGCTCCGAGCAGGCTGGATACTCTAGGGCCTGCCCTCATATCTGTAGATGACTTGAAAAATCTTCCTTACAAGCACTTGATGCGCTTCGTTAAGAGGACATGAAAGTTTTGGTGAATGCGTTTCTAGCAGGATAGCACAATGGCCTGCTTTGGCCTCCGTGCTTGGGATCCCTCGTAGTTTGTCTTAAAAAATGAGATTAAGGAAAAAGCACTCTGATGATTATTCAAAAAGTTCGTTAACCCTTTTGCAAGGATAGGTTCAAGAAACTTCCTCGCCAGTCATTCAGCATACGTCCTAGAGCGCTTCACAGCAGTGAAGCGCTTGCCCCACCTATGTACGAAGGCAATGAACTGGGACAGGGAAATGAAGTGTTATGTGCTTCAAGGGAAATGCTTCCGGAAATTTCTTATAGTGCTCCGTTTCCCATTCCCACGAATCTACAACATGGAAACGTCGATGAATTTCCTAGTAGAAAGTAAGGAAAACTTTTCTATAAGCACTCTACGGAGATAAAAAGCAAGACTTCTTCCTGCAAGACTTCAACTACCCAGAATATCGCAGTCGCCTCTGTACTAAGTGGTAGGAAGAAAATATTGTAATTATTTTGGACTGGCCATGGCAAATCCAGACACAGCCATACATCTTATTGAAAACGTTTGGGCCCTTATGAGAACGAGATTATGCCGAAAAAAATGTCAAGCACCATTCAGCTGGGATGCGTTTTGAAAAGATAATGGAAAGAACTTTCTCAACAGTATGCGGAAAAGGTAGTAGAAAGACGATTATATACAATGTAGGATACCGGACACGGTATACATACGTTTTACTGAGAAATTCTAATTCTAAATATTTAAAACTAAATTTCTGATTATTTTATACGATGGTTTTTAACATACGTCGTGGAGCCTTCTTTCTTAAGTTGAATTATGTTTATATTTTAATAAATATATAATAAATAAGGATAAATCCTAGATACCACATGTTTTATGTGTTACATGTACCAAGCACTTACTTATGGCATACGACTAATTTGGGCTGAACTACTAGACCATCATAACGATTGACATTTTTGTGTCAACAAAACAACAGGGTATAAATCTAGCAACATAGACTCAATAAACTTTATCGAAACTTCATCAGACCAGCCACCTTCCCCAAACAATACAAAGAAATCACCCTGTATTATCAGAACCCAGAACAATTTTCTGAATTTTGGGCATCGACATCTACAGGACCCTAATTGATTACACAAAAGGAGTTGAATTGTTTGGTAAGAGATTTCAATTGATCCAGGCAACATGAAGAGCACCTGTGCTGTCATTAGGAAACTGTTTAGCGAAAAACACAGAAATTAGTGCTTATCATAATTGATAAGAGAATCTTGTTTATTTCTACAGCTTAGCAGGAAATTTGTTCTCGTGCATGAATGTACGAGCGCTTGCTGAAGCTTTAAGATTAAAATACAATGCGGATGAATGGAGCCTTTACTTAAAGTACTTATGGGAATATAGCTAGGATAAGTATGCAAAATACAACTGCTTTCTTTGCCATTGGAATACCAGATATGTGTTGCAAATAGTACTTGAGGGCTTAAAAAAAAACAAGTGATATTTACTTAAACCGAAGTATTTCTTAACAGTTAATTAGTATTTGCTAGTGTCAGATCTGAGCACGGCTGGCCTCATGATTTGTCTAATTGGTGAGAACGTTAGCCTTATATAAATATGTGTATGAATTGATAAGCTCTCTAGTTGTGACAATAGGCTGCAATATTTGGTAGCTTCTGTGTTATTACATCTAGGCTCATTTACATATACAATAATATGCATACGGAAAATAATTTTATTTAAAAGATGACAGAAGTCACTGAGAGATCACAATCAGCCTGGTATTGTCAACATAGTTTATCCGTCCTCAATCGACAAAAATCAAATTATTCTACTTCTTTTATATATAAAGTTGGCTCACATGACAAATGTTGTTAAATCACTGAAAGTAGAAGGCGGTATTTTCAGATACCGAAGGAATAAGTTTCAAATATTACCTGAGGCCAAAATAAAAGAAGAGATATTTGTTGGATCTCAAATGACGGAATTGCAGTATGGTAAAATTTATTCACAGAAAAACCTTCCTATGCATTTAACATATTAAAGAAGTCCACATGTTGCATTTACATTTAGATTTCCTTAAAATTAGGAGCAATTATAGCGTTTAATAGATAGATAGATATAGTATTGAGGTAAGTGGAGTCCTGCAAGTACTTCGGTGGAATAGGGAACTGAGCTTGAAAAGAAAAGAGGTATTGGCCATAATAGAACGTGCCAATACCTGCATTAAAAAAGCCATAAATGGCTCCACCATCAATATCCTCTCGGACAGTCAAGCTGCCCTCAAGGCCTTAAATTCCTACACTGTCACGTCAGGGTAGGTCTGGGAATGTCTACAAACCCTCAAAAACTTATCAAGGAGAAACAAAATTATCCTCATTTGGGTACCTGGACATGAGAGCCATTGCTGATAGGCTAGCCAAAAGAGGAGCGGAGGCTCAGTTTGTCGGACCTGAGCTGTTTTGTGACACTTCAAAGTGTTACCTCAGAGCTGCCCTAAACGACTGGGAGAATAAACAAAAATCCCTGTGTTTGGAAAGGCTACAAGGACTTCGTCAGGCAAAAAAGTTTATCGACTGTTGAGCACAGCTAAAAATAAAATATAAAAAAATTAGCATTTGATAAAAAACGTATTTTTGTACTTCCTTAGTATATCGTCCAGTCATCTAAAGCATCGTCCTGCAGCCTCAGGAACTGATCTGAAAATGAAAAAATCTATATATTAGTTTTAAATGCAGCAATATAGAAAACTAACAAACAAAACAGGAATAAATTCTACGAATTACATGTAAAACTGCCAAGAAACGAATTTCTTGGCAGTACAACAACAAAAACATGCAAAATGTAAATAATGTAATTTCTTCGCAAAATTCATATGCCCGGCATAATAAACATTTGCAAAACATGCAAATATGCTTAGATATGCAAAACATAAAAACTTGCAACACGCACATACATTATAATTAGGGAAATGCAACAGTTTATATTATTGTTGACATTTCAAAATTCACTTTTGCAACATGAATAATTTAACAGAATTTGTATCTTTCCTGCAAATTATTCATATTGGAACACATAAATAATTAATAAGGAACACTTAGAAAGTAATAAAATATACTTACCTGGACAATTAATCCTTAATTTGCGGTGAAAAACACGAAAAACAACACGGCACTAACAAAATAAAATACCGCGATCGCGACTGTCTCGAGAAAGTCAATTAGATGAAATCGACTGTGCGCAACCTATTGAGCAGGCATAGAAGGTGCGAAAGTTACCAGGTAAGCAAATATTCGCGAAAAAAGGTAAAATTAATTCCCATAATAAGCGGGAAAGAGATAGATGTGGAAACGAGATGCAAAATAAATGGAGAATTATTTGCGTTCCACATTGGAAATTGTCATAATATGGCAGGAAGCCGCCATCTTGATAAAACTCAGAAAAATTAAAATATCTTCTATAAAGTAAAAAGTGATTGAGTGAAAACATGAAAAAGTCTTTGGTACTAAAACTTTTATAATTATTGTTGGATTTTTATCAAATTTCACATGTTGATAAAACATATATTAAATTTTTCTTCCCTCGGAATGCTTTTTCGAAATTCGAATTTTAAAATACCTTTTATGATGGTTAAAGTTAGACATTTTCGAATTCAAATAACTTCTATTTGAATCGTACGATTTTTTAATTATAGCACTTTTTTGAAAGATCTTTTTATTCTGAATCAATTTTTTCAAGTTTCAGTTCATTTAGACTTTTGGGTGGCGAGAAAAATAGGGTGGGGGGAATTTTCGATATTAACTCTAACTTGAGTAATTTAAGGAGCAGGGGGATGAAATTTATACACCTTATAGATCTCTTGATAAGCTATCTTCTGGTTTTCGAAAATATTCGAAATTCGAAATAGATTTCGAAATTCACGCAGTTAAAATTTTCAAATCGTCATTTCAGATTTTCCTTTATTTCTCCACTTCCTGAGGGTCTAGAGAGATGTTTTAAGATTCGTTGGAAAGCCTATGGGCGTGGCTATAAAATATCAAAAATTTAGAAAAACGGTATTTTCGAAACGCCCAGAAAATGGCGGAAGGTGGAGCAATAGCGTTTTTTTTAAATCGCTCTAGATTCGGTATTTCTTTTCGCAGGGGGATGAACTTTTTCACGAACATTAACTTTATAATTTACCATATCATGATGTTATCTTTTTTTCGAATTTCGAAAAATTTTCATATAAACTTGATGATTTTCGAAAAACTTAAGGGTCATTTGATCGGCCGATTACAAGTGAAATTCCGACTCCAATAAGTCGAGTGGGGTATCGTTGGAAAGAGAACACTTCAAAATCTACGAATCTGAAATTTCATCCCCCTCCACCCTTCCTTGTGGGTGGGGGGAGGTAAAACGTAACGTAAAATGTTATGCGGCGCAGCGGGGGAGGGGGGTGTCCGAGGAAAATTTTCAGTGTGCCAAATGAAAGATCCATTCGAGGACTATCCATTTGTGTACTAATATCGCTTAAGGGTGGTATTGGGTTGATTTAACAGGGTATTCAATTTACATCTACCCGATGTTTTTTCACACCCCAAAAATCTGGGACTTTGGTCAGTTGGCTCCTTTTTTAGCCGAAGCCACCCAAAAGAATGAAATAAACCAAATCATTATCGAAAGGAAACATCTTCGTGGTTGTAAGTAGCTATGTCTCATCAAAATCGGGGTGGTTTTGTGAAAACGGTGAACAAGGGAAGTTCACCCTTTGAATCTAAACTAAAACCAGTTCTGGAGGGGTGAGGAGGTGACGGATTAAAAAACTAACTTCAGATTCGTCTTTAGTTCGATAAGTGGAATAAAGTTATTAAAAAAAATTTTTGGGGTGGGGGAATTTTAGGGTGGGGGGTTGTTACCCCCACCCCCCGCAACACCCAAATATACTATGTGGGGTATCAAATTAAAGCCCCCGCTGAGCTCTATCGAATGGCGTCTTTTAAATTTCAATTGAGTATACTTCGTAGTATATTTTTTTCACCCTCTTACATTTTACCTGAAAGCCACTTTTTCACTTTGTCGGACCCTGCATCATAACGGATGCGCCTACAGAAAAAATTTTACATTCAAATTAAAGCTAACAAAATTCTCTATCTATTAGTAAGTTTTTATTTTCAATTTGACACATTTTCTCACTGAGCTTTTCCGCCCGGAGTTCAAAGTTTTTCCTCATCCGGGTCCCATATACCCCAATACTACATATGAGTTATTTTTCCAATTTTTTTTCAACCATAGGCATTAGTGTTCGATTACTAAACTTTTTCATCTTTACAAAAAAATTCCTTCGAAGCACCGTTATTCCGTAAAGAGAAATTGTAAATTTTTACATCATCTCACGGCAAAAAGCGGCAAAAAGCCGTCGTAAAAGGAGGTTGTTCTACTATTATTAAGTTTTCTCCTAAACTATCAGCCCTAGCGGAAAACTAATTGGAAATAAACGTTCCCAACAAAACAGGCTTCATTTTATCCGCTGACATTATACTCAAAAAGTGTATAATTAAGTAGTAATAGTACAAATAAAAACTTTGAAAACGACCAAAACGGTCAGAAAACGCCATGAAAACCGGCATTTCCTTAATTTAAGCCGTTTTGTTCAGATACTTTTGTTTTTATTTTAGCTATTTTTAACCGGATCTTCATAGTTCTTTTTTTCTATTATAACTACGACTCCTGGGAATCTTGAGTATTTTTTTCAATTTTTTCCGGTGCCGGGCAGGGCTCCTACGGGTCAATTTAATCACCCTGTTCCCAAAATAACAAATTTCATTCCCATAATTACATTGCGGGGCAAGCTAAATTAGTTTGATGCACACACATACGTACATAGGTGTGCTACTGAAAACTATCACCCTTTTTATCTCGGCCAAATTCCAACCGATTTTCAAAATTCTTTTCACTAAATTCATCTTAGTGAATTTTTTCTGATTTTTTAAGACTATTACGAATTTCGTAGGGTGCCGGGTTATAGGGTTCTTGCCCACCCCCTCATATGTTATAATGCGAAACTAATTTTCATTTGTGTATGTAAGCATTTGTATATGAGCTAAGAAGTACACAATTTTATTGAAATATGCATTTATAGCGCTAGCCACGTAAGATAGTTTGGCTTAGCCAGTAGGGCGCTAAGTCAGAGAATTTAGGGATTGTGGGTTCGAGTGTTGAGCATGAATTTCTTTCAATATTTTATTTTTTATGTATATGGCGGGTTCATTGCTAAAGTGAACCAAGCACAGATCTTTTTCAAGCTTTTGGTTTATCCCTTTCTTGACGGCTACTTAGAATTGTATGATATTCAAGTAAATTGGTTGGAAATAAATTTACCAGTAAAAGTGAGACTTGATGCTTATTATGAGGATTTTTTTCAACATAAAGCAAGGTTGGCATATTTATTATTAGAGTACCTATATGGAAAACAAAAAAGAAAAATATGATATATGAGACGGATTTGGAAGATTGCTATGTAGGTTTCATATCATTATGTGAAATGTAACATTCAAATTTAATTTTTTTTTAAAAGCCCATGTGCAAATTTTTCCCCCGGATGGACGGACATGCAAAACCCAAAATAACTTTTAATAATCTGCGTATAACCCATGATTACATAACCTGTATATATACCCTGATTTACATATTTCAACGGCAGGAGGTTGTTCTACTCTTATTAATTTTTCTTCTAAACTATTAGGCCGATCGGAAAACTAATTAGATTTAACTTTATGTCCTAAAAATAAATCTTTTTACTAAATCTCGATGCGATTCTAATTACTGATTCGCCGATGAGTTTTGTATGATACTATCTTTCATCGGTCATTACATTACATTCAGCGCCATCTTTTTTGTATATCCTGCAACAATTAAGCCCCTTTTTTTCTCTTAACATTATCTCTAATGCACTAGCTTTTATCTAAAATAAACTACAAGACATTATTCAAAGCCGTTTAGCAATAACTAACCAAATAAGTTTGCATGGTTCGCTAAATTAGATTCTAATTAGATTCGTCCCTCATTTATATGGGGAATTTCACGTATGTTTGAAATGTTTTAATTTTAACGGGACTTACAGAAATCCTGTAAGTCCTGTTATAAATTTAAAAGTAATATACTACTGTCCCTAATTTATTGTATTTTTTTTAACGCTATCCGACTAACACTTTAAAATATTGTCATACATAGATTTCATATGTCATTTAATTTGCATGCTCATATTAAGGAATTAATTAAAAATACTGTTATTTTTTAATTAATATGCTAATTTTTTTAGCTTAATTTTTATTACGATTTTTTTCTGATTTTTTGAGCATATTTTCAAACTCCTCCGACATACGTGACAAAATCTGAATATTTGGCGCCCGAAATCAGCGTCCTGAAAATTGATTTTGAAATTTCGTTATACGAAATAACAATTATTCCAATTTTTAATTTTTTTCTACAATTGTGATCATAAAAGGATTGTCTATACCGAATTTTAGCATTCTCTGATTTTATTTTCCTATTTAAAAAAATTAAAATGTCCTGGAAATGTAAGGTCCATTAGACGACTCCTGGTGGGGGCCACAGAAAGCAACTGGACAGTCTATTTCAAGAATTGGCTTTTGACATTCCTGCTTTATCGTTTAAAATTTATTTGAGCCAATTCGGTTACTTCCTTCAAATTCTACAAGAATTTCACTTCGACAAGTCCAGCCAAGATTTGCGAAATCAAGCATTTTGTAAGGGGTTTGCCCATCAAAAAATCTCAAAATATCACGATTTCATTTTTTGAGCCTACCCCGACATGTGGGGACTCATTGGAAAGGTCTCGATGAGTAGATTACAGAATTAACAAAAATTTCCCCCCACCTCTAATTTTTCGGGTGATTTAGGACAAAAAACCGTTATTTTTGCAGTCTGCGCTTCCTAGCGGCGCCCCCTTGAACTACACAGACTTCTAATACAGAAGGCCATTATAGCTAATTATGTCCTTTAATTTTTAAAATTTAATTGAAGTCATTACCTCTTATCGTTCAGGAGATATCAAAATTCAAAATATTCAAGTACCAATCTAATTAAGGAATTCCTTGGTGCATGTAGGTATGTATGTATGAAAAGTGGTAAAGCATCAATTTCCTATTTGCATCCTATCTTAGCGATTGACCACTCATTGGAAAGGTCTTGGCGAGTACATTTTGAATATGCAAAAACATTTTACCCCCACCATATAATTTAGTGAAAAGGAAGGCGGGGAAAGGAATTATTTGTACTGCGCGTACAGTTTGAGCACGTGTATCTCCTACAATTATTCACTTATTTCAGAAATTTTTCGATTTTCTGTTATTGTGAGTTTTTCTGATTTTTTGAACATATTTGCAAACTCCTGCGACGAACAACGTGGCGTAATCAGAAATTCTTGAGCGCCAAATTTCCACCTTGAAAAGTGATTTGAAAATTTTATTGTATGAAATAACGGTTATTCCAATTTTTAATTTTTTGCTACAATTGTTATCATAAAAGTATTGTCTGTACCGAATTTTAGTATTCCTAGATTTTATTTTTCTATTAAAAAAAAATAAATCTCACGATTAATTTTTACGCATCTGTATACACCCATGAGATCGAACACAATTCGGTCTAAATATGCATTTATATCCCAAACTGAATAAGGAAGTTTGGCTCAGTCAGTAGGGCGGTAGGTCAAAGTCTTCGCCCTGGGTATGGGTTCGATTGTCGACAGTGGAATTTTTTTTTTTTTTTAATTTTTTTTTTATATATGACGGGTTTATTGCTAAAGTGAACCAAGTCCACTTTTACAACGGATAGTAATATTGATTAGAGTTGGTCCATTGTGATTTTATTTACTATTTTTATGAAAAAGGCCGTCTGCTAACTTTCAGCGCTCTAAGTGAACTATGCCTATAAAAAAATTCTTATACAAAATTTCAGCTCACTACGTAGATGCATTCTCAAATATTCTCAAATATATAGCGAAAAACTAAATTTTTAAAGAAAGCCCTATGAAAGAGATACCCGATTTGTTTTTTCTTTAAAGCCAGTGTGCAAAATTTCAACTCAGTTAATTGGGAAATTTTTATTTTTCCTGTATCTTACTACGTTCATGCGTCAGTTTCCAAACAAGATAAACAAAAGTACCAAAGTGCCAAGTTCTCGCTTTGAAATTTGACAGTCAGGCTCTAATATGGCCGAACTTCACGCACAGATAAGCCGGCATTTTGGTTACGCTGAAGGTAGATACACGACAAGTATTCCCATTAGAATTTTGACACATTGAAGCTGATAGCCTGTGACGTAATTGTGTGACTAATGTACTTGCATGTATATAGGAAAGACAGAGAGATCAGAGAGCGTATTGTGTTCCCTGTACCGTGCTTTCCTATACATTTCACGATATGACATCATCTAATGGTGGAACATGCTTCGTAATGGGAATAACATGAATTCTATATACCTTGGGATACGCTCATGTACCTGAGAAGATGGCCTTATACCGGCGCGGCGCTCCCTTGAAATATCGAGACTTCCAATATAGGAGAAAGTTATACTCACTTAGCTTTCAGCGTTCAGCAGATATCAAAATTCAAAGTATTTAAGCCCCTATCTAATTGGGGATTGGTGTACGTTCCATACATTATGTATGTATGTAAGTGGTAAAACATTAATTTACTATTTTTTATCCAATCTTAACGTATAACCACTCATTGGAAAGATCTTGGTGAGTGTATTATGAACATGTAAAAATATTTTACCCCCTCCATATAATTTCGTGATAAAGATGGGGAGGGTGGGAGTAAAAACCAGAATTGACTCCACTCTTTTGGCTATTGCTCCTCACCCTCTTTACCGATTCTCTTCATTCTTTCTGCATATGGTAGCCAACCCCTTTCTCTACAAACAGGCAATCATCTGTTCCTCCCCTCACACCCTTGCGAAGCACACCATGCCAATCTACAGTCTACATACAAAAAAACTTTCCGACATGCCTTCACTCTTTTCTCCATTGCTCCTAACCCTCTGGACCGTTTCTCTTCATTCTTCTCTCAAATGATAGCCAACCCCTCCCCCTACCGATGGGAAAACGTCACACCCATCCCCACCCTCTCGCCGGGCATCGCCGGCGGGTTCACCCTAGTCTAAATAAATAAATTATGAAAATTCATGGATAATTTAAAATAAATTAGTTGAAGGAAAGTGGCACATTTTGAGAAAAATTATACAAGTCAAGCACAGTCGAAAAATATGCTTAATTTGCATTTTTCTTGTGAAACGTATGTCAAAATGGCCGCTTAAAACCTATAAGAAGGAAGCAATCCCTAAGATCTCTCTCAGTTCTTTTCAAGCGATCATATATGCAAGTACTAGCATCCGATCAAGTGACAGTAAATTTTCATTTTTCAGCAATTAAGCATCTAATAAAAAGTGCCAATTCAAGGTACATTATTATATATGCTGGAAATTGGTGTGCAATTGGTGCTGGCAAGGGACATAAAGTTGTTGGATTTGGATTTTCAGATAAGTATTGTGTGTAATACTAATTAGTGCGTAATTTGAATAAGTTTCTTGCATAACATTAAACATATGCCAAATCTGGCATTTTAAGAATATATGCAATGAAACAAAAATAGTTAAGTAGTTAAGTTAAAATAAGATTAAAGTGAATTAAAAATAAGTGCATAAAGCGTGAAAACTTTAGAAAAAGCTATAAATTGCATTTAGTTGAACATATGATAAGATACGGCATAACAACTACACATGCAATCGAGCAATTAATGAGCAGAATAAAATTGTAGTGAATTTATGAATTTGAGTGTTTCGATAAAGAATTGTTCAATAAATACAGCCTTAAACACAAGCACACATATCTATTATTTCATACCGCTACACTGTCCACCTAAATGCCGTAATCTAGCTGTAGTTATCAATTGCAGCTACATTACAAAACACGAAACTTCTGGCGGAAAAATAAAAGAACTCCAACACCTTAGATGGACGGAGCTCAAATTGATTACTGAGATTTTCTCAGGCCATTGTCCCTTAAGTTATCACCTAAACAAACTGGGCTTGGCTGAGACTTCGTCCTGTGGTTTCTGTCAGGATGCTCACGAAATCTCGGAGCACTTGCTATGCAACTGCGAAGCATTGGCCAGGCAGAGACTATTCAACCTCGAGAATGCTTTTCTTCCACCAACCTACGTGTGGAACCTCAATCCCAGAATGGTTCTAGACTTTATTAACAGTGTGAACCTATAAACGTAGTAAATGAAACGGGGATTCACAATAGATCTTTCAAGTCGCAGTGACAGCAAGGCTAACGCCTACACACTCCTTTAAAAATTTAATCGAATCTAAGTAGAGTCCAACTATGCTTGCCGATGTTAAAAAACACGTTAGTAATATATTTTATAATAGAATATCAACTGGGTAAAAATATTTTCAAAATAATTGAACTTTTCGACCGAGTTATGGCTGATCGCCTAACACAGAAGCTCAATAATATACGTCACCCAATTACCTATACATAAATATTTTATTTTATCAAAAATTGTCGAATAAATATTTCAGCAGCCATCCAAATATACTTAGTTTTTCTAATTGTCCAACTCACAACCTGCAATTTTGTCTTTAATACTTTTCTTAACACTACAATTACCACATCCGGAAGCGGCGGTAGCACTTGATATTTGATATTAATGTAAATTTTGCTACATATATTCCAAATATAATATATATATTCCAAATATATTCCAAATATAATATAAGCGGGTATTATCAGAGCCGATTTAGCTACAAAAACATATACCTTTAGCTCACTTCAGAACATTTCAGGATTATATTCATCAATAGGAATTATTCAAATCTCCGAATAAATTCTTTGTCTCTATTTTTATCTCTATATATTCAAACAGATTCGAATAAAGAAGATGATCTTCGATTTAAGTAATTCCGCTTGATGAATACGCCCGTAAAACATGTAATATTTGTTTACACTGAGTTACACAAAACAACTCAATGTCTCCATTCAAATAATGATAAATTTTCCATGTCATTGGATTTTAAAACAAGTCTTTCAGAAAAATTTCAGCAATCAATAAGATAACCCTCCCTAGCATGGAGAACTATTTCACACAGCAACAGATATTTGGAGAAGAGAAATCACATCATTTCCCACAAAGTAATAGAGACGTGTATGGAATAACTTACATTTTCATTTGCCCGCGAAACGTCCCCATTTGTAAAAAGTAGGCACCATTTGTAACCTTCGGGAATATTTATTAAAATATCCAGTGAGAAGTAAAAATTGTTGTAGTACTCAAAATATTTACCGACGCTCCCACCCAGGCCGGCAGTGTTATACAACCCTTGTAAAATAAAACCCAAAATTGAATGGTAACCATTAATCTTGTGAAAGGGTAGGTGACAATTTTTCTCTTTTAAATTTGCGAACATGGCTAGACATACATATTACACACACTGACATGCATAAATCCAAACGAGAGCAATTCCTCGTTCTAGTAATTTTTCATGCAGAAAATGTACTTCAATGACACCGGAGGCTTTTCAGCACCTTCGAACGTGATATATGGATGTGACTTTCAGGAGAAATAGATTTTCGTTTTGATATAGATGCGTAAGTCCTCTAAGGCTGCAATTTTTTGGTATACTTATGATGCTGATAGCAATGATTTATAAACTTTTAGCCTTGAAGAATCTTTAAAGAGAATCTAAGAAGAGGTTGGGAGCTCAATCGGTTCAGATTTATTTTCTGATTGAAGGGAGATTTCTTGCATTTATAAGGAATGCAATAGGGAACATAAGCAGGAAAAACATATAGATCGCTTGGCAAAAACCTTGCTCGGAGAAAGCATACATGAATACGCTTATACGAGAAAATTCAAATCATTTTTCAATCGAGTAGAATTTTACGGTGTTTCTGTATTATCTGTGAACTCGGGAGTAATTAGTGAAATGCACAGCTGCTTAAAAACTACTTTATTGCTCGGTGACTGCGTACATACTAACTGCTAGATATCTAGTCTACTTGATTAATCCCTAATGATCGAGTACAAAAGAGAGAGAGTGTGTACAAATATAAATGTTCTACATCTAGGAAGAGACATACTGAACACGTATAGTAGTTACTAACTCATATATACTACAGTTTCCACTACTCTGAGGCTATTTTTAATGGCGCCGTGAATTCTGCTCTACCAAATGAACTAAAGAATATGTTAAATTTTGCGTATATTTTACCATTCGGGATCGAAATTGAAAGGACTATTTATTTTGGGATGTTGCTTTAAAGACACGGTTGTAACAAAACATAAAAGGTAGACGCCGACAATAACATAAAATAAAATGCTTCGAACTCTTAGGCGGAGTTATTTCACACGCAATAAAAACTAACCAATTAACCATTCCTGTAGCGTCCTTGAAACAAAAGAACGGAAAAGAATCTGTATAGGTGGCACCGGCGAGAGGCTTTTGTAAAACTGATTAACTTTATCTCTGCTAATTTGGGTTTCTGGGAATAATTCTAAGAATAGGCTAAAAGGTATCAAGGTGAAAATAAGGAAACTGAGACTGTGTATTTTAGTCGTCAGACAGTCCTCCCGCTAATAAAATAAAAGTGGAGACGAGTGTTAAAATATTTGGAACAATCTATAAGTTTGTGAGTGGATAATATAGTCTTTTAAGTTTAATATTACTAAGCGGAGTAGAAGAGTCAATCTATAGTATTGAATCTTTATTGTATTTAGCTGTATTATAGTTCTGTGGTTGCTTGTTTGTGTAGCTGTGTGTTTTAGAGTTAGGGTCTAAGTGATTACTTGTAAGGGTCTTAGTGATCGGATATAGTGATCTAAGTGATCAATTGTTTAGAGGTCTCAGTGATCGAATGTGTAACCGTAGAATGGATGAGTGTGTGATGTAAGGGGTTTTCCAATAAGAGGTGTTATTTTAGTTAGCCCGCTATTTCGGTAGATGTCACTTTTGGACATTTGACAAGTAGAAACTACGCCATTAATAAAAATGGAACGATACACGATTCAACAACGCATTGAAATTATTAAAATTCACTATAAAAATGGTGAAAATGTGGCAGAGACGGTTCGTAAAACTCGAACATTTTTGGATCGTCGTGAAGCACCTTGTCGGACCACAATACAGAAATTGGTAGAAAAATTCGAGCTATCGGAACAAGTTAGTGATGTGAAGAATAAAACCCGTGCACGTCGCTCAAGAACAGCCGAGAATATTGCTGCTGTAGCCGAAAGAGTTGAAGAAAACCCAGGTTTGTCCATTCCTCGTCGTTCTTTGGAATTAGGCATTCCACAAACGTCATTACACCGTATTTTGCATAAAGATTTGGGTTTTAAGGCTTATAAAGTTCAGTTAACACAAGAACCAAGCCGGCCGATCATCAACAACGTCGAGTCTTTGCTGATTGGGTCTTTGAAATGCATGAAAATGATCCGGAATTCCATCGAAAACTCATCTTGAGTGATGAGGCCCATTTCCACCTCGATGGCTTCGTCAACAAGCAAAATTGTCGCATCTGGGGCTCGGAAAACCCAAGAGCTATTGTTGAAAAGCCTCTCAATCCTCAACGTGTGACTGTTTGGTGCGGTTTATGGTCCCGCGGGGTCACTGGACCTTACTTTTTCGAAAATAAGCCTGGAGCAACAGTAACGGTGAATGGATTGCGCTATCGACAGATGATTAATGATTTTTTATGGCCGGAATTGGATGGTATTGATCTGGACAACGTTTACTTTCAACAAGACGGCGCTACGTGCCATACAAGCAACGAAACCATTGAACTTTTACGCGAAAAGTTTCTGGACCGTGTTATCTCTCGAAGAGGTGATCACAATTGGCCACTGAGATCTTGTGACTTAACACCTTACGACTTCTTCCTTTGGGGCCACGTGAAAGAGAAGGTCTACGCCAACAGCCCAGCGTCGATTCAAGACCTCAAAAATGGAATTCGTGAGGCTATCGAGGACATAGGGCAGCCACTTTGCGATTTGGTCATGGAAAATTTCATGAAAAGGATATGGTCCTGTAGGCGTAGTCGTGGTGGTCATTTGGCTGATGTTATTTGCCATTATTAACGGCATACCTTCCTCTTTATAATGAAATAAAAATCCGATCATTTATCTCAAAAAATGGTATTTTTCTTTGAATATCAAAATAACACCTCTTATTGGAAACCCCTTTATATGTAGTGCATACTATATATTTTGAATTTATATATTTAATTAAATAAAAAAATTGATTTTATTATAAGATTATTTTATTCTAATAAAGAATTAAAATCTAGTTTTCACAATGTTTATTTTTTAAATCTGTTCAAATGCCCCTAATATTTCTTAATTATGTAAATTGGTATAATAGCAGTATTTTTACTATCAGGATATTTAATTTCCCCGTATAACGGGGGTATGACGTACTATTTTTATGTACCTAAATATGATTTAAATTAGTGTTGTTATAAAATGAACATGTTTACTGGGAGAAGATCAAAGGAAAAGTGACGCCGATTCTGATATACTTGTATAAACCAACTGCTTGAGCCACTATCACTTTTCGTACATATATAAAAAAGTGAATATTGTAAAAATATGTGGTTGGCAATGGAAAAAGTGTGGATTATAAATGAGATCTTTTATTAAAATTTTCGGATTAGCCGGGTAAATTTATTGAGTATTATTACAAATCCTCACGTTTTGCTTGAAGTTGCGGCTAATAATAAAAATAACATTAATCGAAATGTCCGCGAGCAGCCGCGATGGCTTTAAATTAAAATATATTAGTATTAAAATGAGTGGTTGAAAAACTAATCAGTGATAATAACACTTTATTTTGCAGCATAAAAGTATAGTTAGACAATAAAATATATGGAATTTATGATTCTAACAAGATTCAGTACCTTGATACATATCAAAAGAATCAATACGGCTAAGTCTAAATTATTTTCTGTGATAATTTTTAACTGATTCTTTTGAAGCACACTTATGTGTGTATATATCTAGTAAGTATTATTTTTATGTAACCTAGATAGCTCGGTTGGTAAGCTCCCTGACTACCATCCCAGGAGTCGTGGGTTCGAATTCTACCTCGACACTGTCCTGCGATATCCTCATACCTAGTTGTCTGCCAACTTCTGCAAATTTCTCCTACTTGCAGGTTAGCACAATGAGCCTTGGCAATAAACCAAAAACCAAAAAAAAAAAAAAAAAAAAAGTAAACAAAACAGAAGTACTATGATAAATTAAACTAACAGTTTCAGAACATATTTTTACTCATGGCTATCTAGTACATCTTTACAACTTCTATTTGAGGCCCCAACATCCAACATTGTTATTAAGTACAATTTCCTTAGATTCTTAATTCTGTATAAATCTGCGATAATAAACGTGATACGAATACTGAGAATCAATTGTGAAAAGATACCATAAAATGCTTATCACGTCTCAATCCTCCAGGTTACGGGAAATTTGTCACTTTTTCAGTGGTGATTTTATTAAGTAAGTGGTGTGTGAGAAAAACACTTTATAAAATTGGTTATGCACCCCGTACAAATTAGGAAGGGTAGCAATGAATAAGAAGGATAATCATAGTTTTGGTCCCCTGATTCAACAACAAAATAATAAATTGAATCAAGCCCGGAGGAAAATCCAATTTACTGGAGCTTGTAAAAGTTGCAGTTTAGTTGGATACTATTTGTGGTGCTCGAGTTAAGAGGAGTCAGTACCAAGATTTGCAAGTTTCATAATTTTTCAATGCGAATTTCTCGCAAACTATATGTACCACAATAATGATTTATTACTTAAATTAAAGGTACCGAAGAGGTCTCGTAAATAACGTCAACAAAAATACAAAAATAAATTATTGCAATGGAGATATTAGCTCGGAAAATTGTAAAAAATGGTAAAAATTGATTTTTTTCAAATCAAATTCCTGTTAGTAAGTATTCTCCTTTCTTTAGATTGTGACTATTTTAGAAAGATAAAGCCTAAATCTAGCAAATAACGTCGAGTTTTTTTCATTTTTAGTGGCGCTTTTTTTAATTGTTTAACTCTAATAGTACTTGTTTTTTCTCTCGATATTTCACAGACGAGAAATTGTGATATTTCGTTGAAAGTTGTAGAAATATAAAGCAAAATAGTATATTTAACAATTATGTGCAAAATAATATTTAGGAGAGTTCATTCTCGTTAAAAATTTTCAATTTCTTTGAACTGAAAATTTTCATTTTCGTCTTAAATCGTCGCATGTTTGGTTTCTGTCTTTCAAGCTAGATGTCTCTAATGTGACTTATGGTCTAGGTCTACGCTATTTTTATATAATTTTCACACTTTCAGGACACAAACCTACGTATAGTAAGTTTTATTGCCTACAGGCTCGCTGGTATCTAAATTGAAATTTTTGCTGAGTACTGACTCCTCTTAACCATAATCTTATAAAGTATTCATGTCCATTGCGAAATAAAATTAACAATTAAATATATAATGACATCGTTTTACAGTTATATGCAATTTTGTTTGCAAATGTTTAAAAATATCTGTATACAGTAGCCAACTACTTTTTCTTAGGACAAAGAAATGAACCCTTAAGTAGGTGCACGGGGTCAGAGAAATTTTAACTGCGAAAAAAATGTCGAATGCATTCTCCCTCGACATTGCGTATTCCAATAGCTTTTCATCTTAGAACACTATTTTGAAAATCGTCGTACTCGAGTCACTGCAACGTATGCATGCTTTTGTTCTATAGTGAAGTGTGACTCCATGCGCCCACTTACGTAATTATTTACGTGAGGTTAGTTTTGTTAGGTATATCTTTCGAAATTTCGACATTTTATATGATTTTCGGATAAGTTCTAGCAAAAATAAATAATAATCTACTCTACTCTACTGTGTTAACTTAAAGAGAAGTTATTTGTTTTTCAGTTTTTGTTATAGCAATAAGTTTTAGTTATCGAAATACATTGTTTTCGTTTTTGAATATCTTGTGATTTACTTAAATTTCTAAAAACAATTTGGGGTCACTGCTGACCCCATGCGGCAACTTGTGTGATTTTGCTAGTGCGCCTACTTAAGGGTTAAAACGACTTATTCATAGTAGTCGTCCACGAAAAATCAAAGCAAACTGAAGACGAAAGATAGACAGAAACACTGCCTGGTGCAGTAAAATAAGGGAAAAAAAAGCAAAGTGAGGAAATTAGAATGTTCCAGGATTTTAAGCGTTAGTGTCGAGACCTGTAAATAATGTCGCAAAAAAGCATCATCACGGGAACAAAAGTAAAAGAACCCCATAACGTATGAAAGTGAAAGTGAAAGTTCAATTAGAAAATGGTAAACTTTTTAAAATTATTAAAACTGCAATTGATTTAAAAATGCAATTATAAATACACCAGAAGAAAGCTAGAATTGGTCTAAGTCCAAATGTCCTGCTCGTGGTCTGCGCGAGGACGCAATAAATGAGTAAATATGATGAAAATTATGCCACTGGTATAAAATTAAGTTTTCACTGTCTCTTTTATTACAAAGTTCACTATTTAACACAGCACAAAGTTTGGGTTCTTGCTAAGAATAAAAACATTAGGAGATTTTTTTTTATATAACACTTTATTATAATTTAATGAACGAGATAATTTGCCACTAACTAATAACCCTACAATGTACTATCTTTTCAAACGAGCGACGAAAGGTAAGCGTTAAACCTAATTTAAGCAAACCTAATCTGGACCTCACTGCACAAAAGATAACTGTACTCAGCTAAACAATACCTATTGTCTTCGATATCAGCTAATCTGTCTAGTCTATATGTACATAGATTTTGGTTGGCAAAAATTACTATTTTAAATAATTCTTACGGTAAACTGAAATTCCACAGTATTGAATATATTTAAAATGAATTAAGTCAAATAATTTAAAGTTACGTATGAACATGCCGCCCTCCTTGAAGTGGCAGACTTCAACTGCATCTTAATTGTCTATTGGAAGCATGCAAATTTTTTGTATAGATCGTCGAATAGTACCATTCTTCGTCTGGATTAGTGTCACTCTTACCTTTGAATCAGGACCATTTATAATTCCGGCTACTCGACCCATTAACCATTTTTGCGAAGGAAGATTCTCATCGGTGACAAAGACCAGGGTGTGTCGGCTTCCCGATTTGGTAGAGATGAGTAGATGGCACGTGGTTCCAAGTAACGTCAGGTAACAACTCGTGAATGATCGAAACCCGATTTGCCACAAATGTCGTGCAGTTAGATGCATGCGATGATATGCAGTCCAAGACTATCTTCGAATTAGTCCAGCAGTAAAGTTTGTTTAGTTTTTCCACAAAATTCTTGCTGATACAAGAAAGTAGCTGGGCCAATAACTGCGCTCCACACCGCTCCAAGCCGAGAGAGATACTGTGCTACGCGTCAGTAGAACGGACATAAATACTTCATCCATATGCTCTCTCTGATGCGTCCGGAAAAACGATGTAATTCGAAACTAACGATGCTTGTGCTTATGAATATTAAACGACGGACTTTGATTTGATCAACGAAACTTAATCTATAACAAAATAGCTCGAATTTCTGCTGCAATTCAATGGGAAATGGCTCATCCCAACCAGTTTTCAAAATCCACAGCTCTTGTATACAAATTTTAGCGAGTACAGTGTTGGGATTTAAAAGATCAAGAGAGTCAAATATTCTAGCAGTCAACGACAACACTTCTCGTTTTGTGCTTAGAAATGTCACCGAAAATTTGGGACACGTCAATTGAAATTTGTCTTTGTAACATATGTGTTGTTCAACTTCAACAATCTTTCTTTGTGACCTTTGGGGATGGTTTCCAGCAACGCAGGAATATTTGAGCAAAATTTCCGTAATTCTAAATGTCCTTCCGATAAAATGTCTTTTACCTCCATCATGATTTTTTAGCATTCTCCAATGAATCTGCCCCAGCTATCATGTCACCAACATAAATATCATTTTTGATTACCTTTGCCCCTAAATCTCTCCCCTAGAATTCGTTATCTGTCACATATTTCAAAAATCTTTTAGCAAGATAAGGCGCGGAGGCTGTACCATAGGTAACAGTCTTTAAACGAAAAACTTTTAGTTGTTTGTCAGAACTGCTTCTCCAAAAAATACACTGAAGATTTCTGCCATCAATAAGATTTGACGGTACATTTTACAAATATCTGCAGTTACAGCCAATTTGTGTAAACGAAATCTGAAAAGGATATCGAAGAGACCCGGCTTCACCTGCGGACCTACCGTCATTATGTAATTCAACGACAAACCATTGCTTGTACTGCACGATGCGTTGAACACAACTCTCAGTTTAGTGGAAGAACTCTCAGGCCGATGGACGCAATGGTGAGGCATTAAATAATGGATGCCGGAAAGAGTCGAGCGATCAATTTCCTGGATGTGACACAGTTTGCAATATTTCGCTATAAATTCTATGCATTGCATCTTTATCTCTGGTAGCCTATCCAATCGCTTTTCTAAATCTGCGACTGGCTTCAGAACTACCCAACCATGAAGGATCATTTTTAAAGGGAATACGAAAAGTAAATTGACCATTTTCTAATCTAGTTACGTTTTCTAAGAAGTGGTTCTCGCAGTCTTGTTGCTCCTTAGTGAAACAGTGCACCGTTTGATTTAAATTTTAAACTGACCAAAATGTCTCGAGAATTTCACAGATGGACGAACTTGTTTCAGAACTTAGTTTTTCTTGCTCTGACTTATTAAAAGCGCACAATGAGTGCAAGGGAGCTTTTCGACGACCCATCCTAGCAAAGTACTCTGCAAGCGCCATTGCAAAGAATGTCCAAGCTTGATATTATCACCCAACAATAATTCGAAAAAAATGCCTGCTCCCAAAAGGACATCAGTTTTTGAGGACTAGAAAAACCAGGATCGGCCAATTCAATAGTTGTAGGAATATTAAGAAGAGATCTGTCAATGCGTTAATTTGGTTGTATATCAGTGATTGTAGGAAGAATCCAAAATTCCAAGTCAACTGCGAAATTTGTTACTCGTGATTTTATAGAGGTCGTCACCTCATGTTTTACACAAGAACATACTTCTCCTTTGCCACTAATTTCACTATCTACCTTGTATCTCTTAACTTTTAGACGTTCAGTCCTAAAGTTAAGCTGGAAGCCAGATCAGGGATATTCTTTATTCTAGTCCATACTCAGATTAAAGTGAGGTAGGTAGTATTTACTGCAGATTTCACCCGCAATAAAAATCTTTATGGCAGTGGGTAATGCCCATATTAAAGTAATTTAGTGTCTGTAGTTTTCTTATTACAGTTGTTACCCATAGTAAGAATCTTTACTTTAGTCGCTATCCAAATTAAAATGTTTCATCAAGTTGAAACTTAGAATAAAAGTATTTGTTTTAAATGTCAACTAAATAAAGTATCTGATGTTTTAATTACAACACTAGGAAATACCAGTCGGAAATAACACTAGGAAAAATTGCCACTGCACTCACTGCACTCACTGCACTCCTATTGCTATTTATATATATATGTAGGCATGCTTTGTGCAAGGCACCAAAGAACGGAGTTCGGAGGCGCTTGACAACAATAATTGGCATAGGAACAATAACTTAGCATAGCAACTGCACCTTATCATGTGCTTTTCAAGTGTTGCCGTTTCGTATAAAATTATTTCTAAATTAAGTTTACCTAATTACAAATTTTTTGCTTACTCAATTTTTCGTAAATTTATAATAAATGTAAATTTTCAAAATTTTCAAATATTTTAAGCATAGTATTAATAATTTTTCACCTTAAAACTAATTATCACGTACAGATGGAATTCACTGTTCAACCGTAGTGGATCCAGCCAAGGAGTGCGATGGTGCCCTTCCACATGAAGACGAAGAAAAAATTGCAGTACATCTTCTGAATTTTTCTCCTGGACTTTTTTTAAAAAAAATATGAAAATGTTGGGAAACGTTCAATTTGAAGCAGAGCTTATTCGGGTAAAAGCGATGGGATATTTGTTTTAATTGAAAGAGCTGGCAAAGTTTCGTTGACGAGTCTTCGTTGTAAAGACAGCTCATTAGAATATTATCGGCGGTTCAAAGCAAATTTTTAAAGAAACAATTACAACTCGTAAATGGAGAAATTCATCGAAACTACACAATGGTAAATAAATCATTGTATATTGTTGTTGTGAGATATTACATTTAAAGCAAGACATTAATTTTTAAATAACTTTTCATCAATATTTCGTAACATGCAATAGTAGAATATTTAGCTAAAACGTTAAATAAAAAAAATCTAAATGGAGAATTGAAGAATTTTAAGAATTTTTATTTTTAACGATTCCAAATCAAATTATAAATACAAGAAGAAAAAACAACCGTCTCATCCGGGGTTTGAAACCGGGACCTTCCGCTTGCCGGGCGACTGCTCTTACCACTGAGCTAACGAGACAGATGATTTTCCCTCTTGCATTTATCAATTTTTAATTAGCCTACTAAGCCACGTTCTTCAGCTGGCATTAACCAGTAACGATGAAAGCGCACAAATAAATTTTAAAATAGTGTTCTAAGATGAAAAGCTATTGGAATACGCAAGGTCGAGGGAGAATGCATTCGACATTTTTTTCGAAGTTAAAATTTCTCTGACCCCATGCGCCTATTTAAGGGTTAACGCCTCGTTTGACTTTCAGGTCAGGTGTAACTTTATTGTTTATTAGAATTAATCTTACATTATATATAGTCATAGATAGCTTTAGCGCAGGGCTAAATAATAAGTACGTAAACGTTAAGAAAAATAAATAATTATTATCACATAGGCAATAGATAAGGAATTACAATTCAATCAGAGTAGGAACTCAGGGCCAAATTATATACTAGCTCGTAAGTAGTAGCATTTATAGTTAGCATTGAAACTTTAATAGTTAGGAACATACTCGTATATTAAGGAAGAATTGTAAATAATAGCCGCTAAAAATAAATAACTTGAACTTGAACTTGACTTTCACGAGTGCCAAAAGTTGAACGTTGAGCACCTTTCTTCAATCTAAGTGGTAGCCACTCACTTATCTGTTGTTCGACATAGCTTATACCGTTTTTAAACCAAAGTTGCCCCCCCCCCACACAAGAATCCTGGATCCGCCCCTGGTGCCATGTGAAAATGTTGCTGGATGGCTCATTTCCGTACGGAGTTGTATACAATTCAGACCTCCAGTAAATTTCTTCTTTAAGGCGGTTTATACACGTGGAAACTAAATACCCATGCATTTATTCTCTTAAAATATAAGACGGTAAATAGATGAAATCTGGCCACACTCATCCGACGACGGACGATTGCAAGACTGGACCGTGTTGTACTTCTTCTTACACTAGCCGTCAACGAGGATAGTCATCACAGAAGGATACCTAGCTGAGATATCGTAGGATCAATCACCACCACCAATATAAAGTTTCTATTAGTCCAATTTATTTATAATAAAATAAGAAGATATCGTAGCTCCGCTTATCTTATTTATATATCCCTATATTCATGTGTTGAAATGCAAGATTTTGAATGTTTTCTAATATTCAGGAATCTGATATGAATGCCTGTATGTAATTTTTTTTGGTCACTACTCTGTGGAAGCTCAATTCTTAAAGTGAGTTTTCAGCATCTATTTCTACAACGGCTCGTTGGGCAATACCAAAGAACGTATAACTTAACAAGAAGCTTCATCTAGCCTCTAAAAATGCACAATTTGTATGCTTGCTTGTTGATGCAGTCGAAAGGTAACAGACGAAAGGAAGTAATGCTTTGAGACTGATAGAATATTACTCTGTTCTCTCTTTCTCCACCACCCCATAGCTGTACTTGTACACATACCGAACCCAGCCATGCACATGGTTTAATTTTTCACCTTGCTGCCTGACTTCTTGTGGACCACCAATTGCAATCTATCCCATCCGCTCATCTAATCTCCCTGTGTTCTACTGCGATGCAACGTACATGTAAACTCTCTCAAACACAGTATTCTTGATGAAACCGGTTGCCTAGAGAAGAGGTAAAAGAATTAAAGAGAACTCACAATGCAACGCATGGGCATGATTTAGTATGCAGGCTCTGGCTCTGGTGCTATGCTGAATGATGGTGCTTTGACGACCCTCCGTCCGCCACTCACCACTGCTGACTGACGGTTGGTCTTCCAAGCAGATAGCTTTCGTAAAATTTGTGAGAGCGGGTCGTAATATCATCACCGGGTGAGTGGCGGGTCGTTAACAAGCACAGAGTTTTCATACAATTTGTGAGAGCAGGTTGTAATAGAAAGACCCGCCATATTAAACTTTTCAATGCACGAGATGCGTATTCTTTCTATTAGATGTTCTTTGGCAATACAAACAATTATTATTATTCAATACAATATGAACGTCTAGGCCTGATCGTTTGCACAGTATACTTAGTTTTGTGTGTGGCAACACCATGAACGGATTGTCCGCTTTAGACCATTTTTGAAATTATATCTATTATTTCTACGAAATTTCAACTCTATACGTGGACAAGTTCTCAGGCAAATTCTAAATGTATAGTGAAAAATAAAATTTTTGTATGGCAACCACAAGAAGGAGTTAACTTATTTATCCTAACTTCGAACTTATATCTGCAACTTGTTTTAAAAAGGCCGTGTGCAAAATTTCCGCTCACTAAGTAAAGGCGTTCTCGAGTTATCGAAAGGATACACAGACAAACGAACAAACGGACAGACAAACAAACGGACTTGAAAAAATCAGAATAATTTTTAATAATATTTCCAATTCTGCAGCATTTTGTGCTTCTAAATTGGGAAGCAGAAGAAACGTAAGGTTTTCAAGCAGTTTTCAATATTTTCGATATTTGTATGCGCATGCTGAAATCTATTTCCATTACTGACATTCAGCTAAACTATCATTCGAAGTCTCATTATGTTTAGCTTAATCTTTTTGCTAGAAATAATACAAGATTGTTTTTCATTCATCTTAGCTAAACTTTTTCTTCATAATGGCATAATTCTATGGATGTAGTAAAGTTAGTTTTCCATTTGGGAGAAAGGGCGATATAAAATTATTTCTAAGGTTGATACAGGATGACAGTATTCTAAGAAACGAAGGCCAAAGAAGAACAAATTCGGCAGACAGTATTAATTAAAAGAAAAAACAAAACCAAAGAGAAATGCAAAGATGATATTTTCCCTTAATGCAGTTTCAGACTATAGGCGGAATTGATCTCAGAGACATAGCTTAACATACAACCCAATATCAAATCTCTTCGAAATTAGTGTTAACAAACCAATAAGGTATCCATGATACTAGATCTCATCAACTCACCTCCGTGCCCGATGACAATCTAATCTAAACAACTCACGGCTATCTCAATTACTGCCACACATTTCCTCTCTTTTTTTTACAAACTAATTACCAATGTTAAGAGGGCTACTACTACCGCGTACCTAAGGTATTCTTTTACATGCATTATCTTTAACCATGCCGACATGCTACATATCTTATATACCTGTATTTAGGCGCCAGGATTCTTACTACTCTTAACTATCGAAATACATGTTCGCATATTTCTAGGATCATGAGATTATTTATTACTAAG
Source organism: Dioctria rufipes (assembly GCA_963924295.1). Classification (NCBI taxonomy): domain Eukaryota; kingdom Metazoa; phylum Arthropoda; class Insecta; order Diptera; family Asilidae; genus Dioctria; species Dioctria rufipes. Next base: position 267,852,815 of record OZ002741.1, on the reverse strand, counting down.
CCATAAATTTCCAGCTGTTATTATCCCCAGATCCGACAAGATTTGGATAGTCTTAAAGATTTTCCCGTCCATTATTGAATATAAAATATTCTCTCACTCAGGAGAGGAACGATTTTGGGTTATTCCTTCTTTACCTGTTACACTATATACATAATACTATTTTCAAGCTTGAACTAATAAATTGTATCATAGAACCCTTGTCTAGATAGACTGTATCCTTTTTAAATTCAATCATTTCAAGGAAATGAAGCGGTGACAGACTGTGAACGTAAATGATTTCATTTGGAATGTCATGGAGAGCTAATCACATGTGAACAAAAATCATGACAGAGTTCGATAATTCAATTAAATGCTATCAAGAAAATTTGCGAGTAGTTGCTGTAGTTGCAAAGCATTTAGCAGAAGATATTGTTTTTTTTTTTGTTTAAAGAGATCAAAAATATAAGAAAATCTGTAAAAACAAAGGATCAGCTGGTGATTGTCACTGCTGCCCTTATTGGAAAATATTTTCGCTTTTCAATAAATTCAGTTTATTTTAAATGACGGTAGGTGGCACATTCACTGCAATTTCACTAAATGGAGAAAGATTTGTTTCATTTATGAATGAAACGAAATGGGTCCTTGATGAAGTTCTTTTATGTGATACACTGCACATTTGATTCCATGTAATTAAAAGTTAAGTCCTTATGGAGACAGTCTGTCTGGGGTATATAGAAGTTGCGGTTCAACAACAAACTTAACATAATTTTCGGCACTGTTTGGCATCATTTTACACATTTCGTACAGTTACGATATTTTTATGATTAATAGGAGGAATACTTCGATATTCGTTCTAGGATCAATGCCAAAGAAACTTCTTTAATGTATCGTTTACTTTCACAAACAGCACAAATTTTCACTGCAAACTGTAGTTATTTTTGATGTCTTAATTAAATTTTTCATAACAAGTTTTGTACCGAGCAGCTCACCGCAAAACGAAAACTTATTCACGCCACCTGGAAATCTCAGTTAGTGCAGCTTTGAAGCGTAAACGAATGAATTCTTAGAAGCCTCCAACGACGGGCATGGTAATAAAATTATTCAGTCTAAACTTGAAGAAAGACTCTCTGAACTCCTTCAGAAACTTGCTGCCTGTCTTGAAGCAATGTTTTCGCATAAATTAAGGCAATTTGAGGAAAATCAAATTACAGAGGACTTCATATCTTGGTACCTACCGTTCTTTACTGATGCTAGATTGGCTTTCATATGTCAACTGAAAGGAAATTAATTTGTGTGCATAACTCTATTTCATAAATCTCTTAAACGGATAGGATTTATACACACATAAACTTAATAAAGTATGCACTTTGAGTTCATATTACTCGCATTTAAATTTCTGATTTGTTGAGAGTGTTTAATCGAGGTGGCAAGTGATTTAATGATGGAACTAATTTTTCACCTTAAGCTTGCACATGCGAAAATTAAATTTCAGTTTAGAGAAGCTTTGAACTTATGCAAGGCTGCTAATGTATTTCTGTTCTACATGCATTTCTCTTTCTTCATACTCCGTTACTATCATAAATGTTAAATGAGAAAAGGTTATATATATTGACTCATGTTGCTTTCCGAAAGCATTTCTTTTTAGCTTAGCAACTATAGGCCACGATACGAAATCGGGATCTGTAGTAGTGTTTCGTGAAAATGTCCAAGGCTGACAGATAAGATTTTCAATACTTATTCATACATATGCCCAGCTTAAAACGGGAAATTTGTAAGATCCAATATAATTCACAGTTCAGCACCCGATCTAACGATATAAGGATCAGTTCCAAAGTATTTGGAAAGTTCATCCGGTAACTTAACCCGGCAAGCGGAAGGTTGGGTGTGACGCACCCAGACTAAGATAAATTAATTTCTCGATATTTTAATTGGAATCGGTACAATACACTCAGCGTCTGAGTAGCTGCGCTGAGAGGAGTAAGGAAGCGCTGATTATCACAGCTCATTTGAGCACCGCCAAGCAAAGTGCGCAGACTAGGTATTAGTTGACAGCGGGTGAATTATTTTTTTTTTTATTTTTAGACTAAAAATTTAGTATGTCGTACGAAGAAGAACAAAATAGGTTATTACGTCTTTTAGACGATGTTGGACTCAGTTCTTCTGACGATTCCGATAGTGAAATTGATAATGTCAATGAAAGAAGCTTTGGAAGTGACACAGAGCAGGAGTTGGATGACGAGACAGAAGAGTCTCTTGAATTGGAGGCAAATGAGAGTGAAGGTACCAGAACAATGACACAAAGTGGTCTAGTGTACCGGAAAGGCCTAATGTACCTACTAGAGCGGAAAGCATCGTAAGAGCAAAACAAGGCGTGACAACTATTAGAAGAAATGCAAAGACAGCTGTTGAGTGCTGGAAACTATTTTTTACTGATGACATTTTGCAAGATATTTTGATTCACCCGAATGCATAAATAAGTGACAGGCGAGGTGTATGTCAAAATAGTCACATAAAGAAATATGTGACGACTGATATAACAACATCAGAATTAAAAACTTTTATTGGTCTGTTGTACCTAGCAGGGCGTTACAAATGAAATCATGTAAATTTAAATGATTTATGGAGGAGTGATGGCTCAGGTATCGAAATTTTTAGGACGACTATAACTTTGAAGAGGTTTCAATTTATTCAGAATTGATTACGAGTTGATGACAAGACCACACGTGCAGAACGAAAAAAACTTGACGTTTTGGCTGCTATTCGTAGTGTTTTTGAAAAATTCTTGAATTGTTGCCAGTCAACTTATTAAGCATCCAAGTATACGACTATTGATGAACAACTCCATCATGTCGAGGCCGTTGCAGTTTTCGGCAGTACATGCCAAACAAACCCAGCAAATATGGTTTGAAAATATATGCCTTGGTGGACGCAAAGTCATTTTACGTTATCAATCTTGAAATTTACCCGGGAAGACAGCTACAGCTACCAGTTATTCTTTGTTATTACACTTGCTAAAGCAAGATCGTTATACAATCACAGGAACTGTTCGTAAAAATAAGGCTGAAATTCAAAAGTAAATGTTTGAAAAACGTCACACGTCTGGTTTTCAACAGGATATAATTTTAGAAACCCATGTTCAGAAAAATAAGGTAGTGTTGATGATGTCAACAACATTACATCACGATAATAAGATTTACAGTACTGTAAATGTTCAAAAAAAAAGAAGAAAAAAACAGAAATGATTACCTTCTATAACCACACTAAGGGAGGTATAGGTGTTGTGGATCAACTGTGTGGAACTTATAATGTTTCGCGCAATACAAAACGATGACCAATGGTAATTTTGTATGCAGTTTTGAATATGTCTGGTATGAAAAGCATGATAATCTATGACACCAATATTAAATGCTCAGTATTACGTCGAAATTTTATAAGAGATTTTGGAATCGAACACTTAAAAAACAGGAAGGAGAAGCTTTCTTAACCAAAATAACTTCGTAAAAGGATGCAAGATCATGTTGGTGAATCCTCAAAAGCACCACCATAAAAAGTAGCCAGACCTATAAGAAGGTGTGTGGAATATGTGCAACTAAAACGATCGCAAAACTAAATATGTTGGTTATCAAAGCAACCGGTATTTATGTATGGAACATGCTATTTTCGTTTCTAAAGATTGCACTATATCTAAAGATGAGTAATTATATAATAATTTGAATTTGTTTTACTGAAAAAAAAAAAAAAGATTTATGTAATTTTTTTATATTTTTCACAAAAAGCAGTGAGGATGTGTCACATGCAAGAAATATAACTTCTAATTGTTTATGCCGCTAATTCCTTTAATAAATCTAAAAAATCTAAAAATATTTTTGTTTTTGGTTGAAAATATAAATAGTGGTTATTTAGTATTCAATAAAATAAAAAAATATATGTATTACTGCTTTGAAGTTACGCAATTCATATTTGGGTTTGTCACACCCCCCTTTCTCTCTGTGTTACGCATTTAAACCTTACGCTCGGCGGGTTAATTGCAGCTTCCGTTGATGTATATTCTTTGCGTAGTAACATCAGACCTTTGAGCTTTTTCCTTTATTTTTACTTGAATTCCTCAGGAGATATACATATATATTCTAAATATTGAAACAACTTCCACTGATGATCCTGCTGATGTTCCGAACTCATAGTACTGCATTCATAACTATAACGGTTTCCCTCGTCGTTTGAAGTGCATAAACAGAAACTATGGGATAGATTGTGACTCTTATTAAAATTATATTCTTGTATCCGTATAAAGACAAGCATACTCCCTGGTAGCCAACAATCATAAGTTTACAAAATCTTAGTACCGGTGCGCACAGGGGCTTTTATGTAAACTAACATAACTTTTTAGTTAAGTTTTTTTTCCCAGAGCGCCTCGATGAGTTTCTTCGTCAACTCATCTATCAGGTCATCAAAAAATTGGCATGGATACTAATCTGTATGTCTAGTGCATCTATTCTACGAGTGAAAGGGAGATAAATGGTGTTGAGCAATCAATAAGCTGCGAAGTATATAAATGAGTTTAGTCCCGGCTCTAGAAGAAAAGTCTGCATTATATTCATCCAATTAATCATCAGTAGCTTATCAACTCACTCATTATGATTGGGCTACCAGGGTCTGACCAGCTCGTATTCTCTTCTAGATTCCTGTGTAATGTTTGAAGTTTACGCCGTAAAAATTATTTCGAGTTCTTGAAGTATTATTGGTTTCCGAATTTCGTTTTCTTTTTATTTGATACTGTTAAAGGAATAGCTAAGAGTGATCAAATTTTTTGAAATAGCTCAATATTCCTTAAAGTTGTCGAGCCTGGTGAATTTTGGTTGTATGAGGAAACTTTTCTAGTGGTTATACCCTCCTTTCAGATAATCGCATATTATGTGTAGTTGATGTACTACAGATATTCCATTTACATTCATTAGCATATCCAAATCCACTTTTTGTCTATAAGTTTATTTTAACATTATCTTCGTTCCAAATTTCGCGTGAAAAGCGTCTCTCCAAATTGAAATTAATTTTAAATAGATTAACTTTGATTTAAAACTCACTTGGACGACATTATGCAGGGGTCCAAAGGAAAAGCGGTGAGAGTACTCACCTAGACACACAATAAAAATGGAGGATGGGTGGGGGCATCTTAGTCGTTAGTGAGTTTCAGGGAGATTAAGAAAATATGCAAGTTTTTCACAAAACACCCAGGATGTATGCTCATCGCTAAGACCTCATTGTAAATAGAATTGTGATCATACAAATTGTATTTTTAATAAATTGCGTGCTTCGTCGAAGACCTGCTTATTTTCTTCATCCCCCTGTAACTCCGATGCGATGACCACTGCCCCCCCACCCGCCCAAAATTCATTATTTGTCTATCACTATCATCACCTTTCCTTTGGACCTTTCAGAAGGAAACACCCTGTATTATAAAAAAAAGCAGCGGTGGCCTGTTAAAGAAAATTTTATATTAAGCAAAATTGATTTTCACACGAACATCATGCTAAATTCTAATGTCATTTTGGTATTATTCTGTCTTCATTGTGACGCTAATTTTATGAACATTTTCACGTCTTTTAGAATCGTAAATATAATATTTTTTGTGCAATGAATACATATAAGAAATGATAAAAATAAATGTGAGAAACACATATTAAAAAGAATAAAATAAAATATAGGCATTACGCGGTAGAAAATTAATAAGGTGTAATTAAAAATAATATTTAATTCGAAAAAAGAGTAAATGGATTGTGATGTTAGTTATATTGATAATTTTTTTAATTTAGTTGAATAAAATTATTTTTTATAGCGAGAAACGATTATTTCTCTTTTGAGATAACTTTGGACAAAATATATTGTTACTTGCAATAGAATTGCACAAGCGACATCTTCATACATCGCGTGAAATGACTAATTAAGTACGCACATAAACAACTTTCAAAGAATTGTATCCTTGTGTATACTGATTGCGAAAATGCTTCCTTGTTTTAATGTCAGATGGCTCCACTTGTACCATTTTGAACAGTTTTGCTCACGCTTAGTCGATAAAAGTTGTGCAACTGAACTATGGACAAAGGATTCAAGAGATTAGACAATGAAAATAGAATTACCAGGAAGGCTTCGCTAGAATATAAAATCAATGCTTCCTCGACGTCTTGATGCCACAACAGCCCAGCAATATAAAAGTTGAGCTGAATAAAAGATACACACAAAAAAATGAACCGAACAGTACAAATTGTTCGCTTCAATCAGAACAAGATATTTTCTCCAGTATATGTGTGTACCAGAACAAGGTACACAAAAGAACATAGCTAAAATCAACGATGCCTCGACCTAATGTAGGGAAAGCTGCATATTTTTCTTAGAAATTTACTGGAAATTTGTTCCTTAGAATTGTTAAGGGCTATTAGAGGGCAAAAGCGGGTGCTTGTCCCACTAACAATTTATATAACCGTAGACGAGAAAACCCTCTAAACATTTGAGAGTGTACATCTAAAGTGAAACGAAAACTTATTGAAAACGTACTTCTGGATTTATAGACCTGTGTGCCATAGAACCTGACAGCAAACAGCTGTTTTTTCATGTTAATTTGTTTGTGACTGATAACAAAAGCCGCGTTAATATTTATATATTAAAATGTTGAAGTGTAAAAAACTTTGATTAGGTGTATTTATATTATTATTATTGCACTTTTGTATTTTATCGATAATTTCAATTATCAATGTCCTACTCAATGTACCTAATAATGTTGTAATGTAGTGTAAGCTGAGATTTTTTAATAAACGAATTTTTGTTCCATTTTTATCAAAGTTGTTGCGGTATCAAATAAATTATTATATATAAATCTGTTCTTTTCTCCAAAACCATTGACTCCCCATGCAAAACGTTTCGTAAACTGCACGCAATTTTCATTTTGAAAACAAAACATTTTAGAGTACAGTTTGCGAAATATAATGTCAAGTAAAACTACACTGACAGTTTACGTTTCTCAGTTTCATTTCTCTTTGGTCTGATGATTCCTTTCTGATTCACATTCCCAACACCAAAACGTTTCATTTGCGTACACATCTATGCAAGCATGTTTACATTTTCGTTACGTTTTTGTTTCGCCTTGTTTGAAGGGAATAAGCAATAAGCATTCATTTCTTCTTAAAAATTTACATCAAATGTTGCGGCAGAATTTTTATTCTGACTGGTGGTCGATTGAGTTTTTTTCAGATACGATATGTGCCGTTGTCGGCCTCCAAAAATTCATATAAACACTAAAGACAAAATTTTAACAAATTTTTAAAAAAAAATTTCGGCCTTCCCTACATCAGGTCGTGACATCGTTGATTTTATATTCGAGCGAAGCATTGCTGGCTTAACCTTTGGTTACGTCTGCAGTAGTAGTACCTCTATAATACTATAAAGTACTAAGTCTAACTTCGTTTCGCAATCACTATATAATTCTATACACAAGGATTGTATGACAGAAAAAAGCAAGCGACATCTATAAAGTACGGACATAAACAACTTTAGGTTCTCAGAATCGATATTTCGAGAATAGAATATTCGGGAAGGCTCCAGGACAATTTATAGAGTGCAAATACAACGCTTGTCACCGCCATGAGGCAAGTTTTATCTTAGGTAGTACCGTGAATACAAGAGAAAGGGAATAAATAGAAGAAAGTGGTGGATTGCGATAAGTTAAGGTACAGTACCAGCGATAATTATAAGTAGAGTTAATTTGTAATTGTTTGTGAATTTATAATACAGCTAACAGTGGAGCTATTAAAGAGTGTGCAAAACATTTTGAAATATTGTGTTTTAAATAACAAACTAAGGTCACGTTCTGAAAATATAAAATATACCTATCAGATCAGCGACGCTCTCTACTTGATAATTCAGAATTTATCTTTTAAATCGCCAAAAAATCGTGAATACGATTTGATTTTATAGTTTCGAGAAGAATACCATCAACGCACTGCGCATAACAAATATATTATAACCTAATAATTTTCGTAAGTCATTCGATAGATAAGAATTTCGCTTGGTTCAGTCAAAATTCGGTTGTAATGTAATAGGTGTTGTGAAAACTAGGAGAAAACATTCCAAATCACGCACAAAGCGAGTCTCTTGCAAGTTATAAATTAGTAATTTTATATACTTTTGAAAAATGTTCCTCTTTATTAGTTCATATTATTACTTATTCATTATGTTGTAAACTTTTACCCCTATCTCAAGATGTCAATGAACAAACTTCCTTCAAGAGAGAATTTACAGCTACTTAAGTGGATATTTTCCCCCGAAATATTTTACTAAAGTATTTCGTTCGTTGCAAAAGTTTTAATCAAGTTTACCTTACCTAAGAGAAAGTAATTTACATATGGTGGAATAGTAATTACATAGGTACACAAGCGATGACCTCATATGTACATGAACAGGGAAGCTTTATTATAGGTGTCCTTATTAAGCAACTTAAAGCTAAATTTAAAGTACGAAAATGGGTTTATAACTATGAATATACAAAGAACTTATGTACCGTCAGAAAATGATTAACTGCGCATCTTATTGGGGCTAATTTAGTCCCTCTTCCCCGAATTTAATGGTCTAGTATTTTAAAAATTCTATAAATAAATCTTGATCAATAGTTAAGTTCAAAAGTTCAGAATAGTCCGGTTTAAACTCAAAAAGTATTCATTACCAAGAAAACATAAACATAAAAATGTAAAAAACAAAACGCTCCACTGAACTTGGCCTACACGGTACCTACATTTTAATATTTCTGTTTTTTTTTTTTTCATTAGGATTAATATATGTGATCAAGAAATAATACAGGAAGGGAGGTGAATACTCTAAGTCTAAACCTTTCCGTATTTATAGAGGGCAGTAAGGCTTTATCCACAGAAATGTAAAAAAAATATTTGAGTGCTTTTCTATATCTCCGATAAACCATGAATCAGCGGTTAACCATTGCTGGTTCAAATAGCGAAATTTTGACAGTTGTGCTAAAATGTTGCCCATCTTAGAATCTAGGGAAAATGGAATACATTGAATACATTGTCATTGAATGCCTCCGACACAAATAGAATTTCGCTACGCTAAATTTGGGCAATCACACATCCTGTTTCCTCTATACAATACTATACATTGTGCAGCTCAAAAGATTTAATAATGTACTTAAGGTATGTACCTAAAGTTAATGTAAAATATAAATAAACTAAACAACTAATGAAAACTAAAGAAAAAGCTAAGTAAGGAGAGTAAAGAAACGACTTAAAAAGACCGAGCAATGTTGCAGATAGGCATTAAAACCTATAATTTCTAGGCTGTTAAAAAATTTATTACAATCAATGTGGATTTTTGTTCCGAAATACTCGAACATTAAATTCTGGCAAGGGACTTTTAAATAGGCCTAACTGAGCCCTAAAATATTATGCAAGGGACATTATTCTGGCAATATTATTTAACATAGTTTGAGTAGTAGTGGCCTTAACTTTTGATATAGCTGAATTATCCACGCATTTTATTAAAATATTGGAGCATTGAATTTGAGTAAATGGCATTTAATTAGCCCTAATTGAGCCCTAAATTCTGACGTATTCAAAACCTGTCTCCCATGAAGTAGCATAGTCTTTAGCAATGCTGCAGTATTGTCCCACATAACCATTATGAAAAACAATGTAACACCTGAAACGTTTCGTAGCGAAATGGTGTAACATTCAATCTAAATTATGTACTGCGGGCTTATTAATACAGGCATGAATTAGCATACTCTCTGCTAGTCTAAATTCAAAATGGCAACCAAATTCAGTCGGTGCGTTGGCCGCCATCTTCAATTTTAGCGGGAACTACTTTTGCTCAATATCTCAGCCATTTTTAACTATTGAACAAAAATTGTAAAGACGTAAGAGATTGTAAATTTGATTCTCTAAACCCGACTAGGCTATATATGGACCTGTAATACATATGTAAAAAGATGGTAGTAAAAATTTTCCCTTCAGGAATGCAAATGCAAACAATCTGTTAAGGCTCACGCATTCTATTAGACTATGATCCTGATAATATCAGATTTAAGTTTTGTCACTTTCCCACAAAAATAACTAAACCAACTTATATTCTTTGTACTGTAATTCTCACGTAGATTTCCGACTAGTAAACAAATTAAACATAAAATAACAGACACAAGTTTACACCACTTGCGATATACATTCATATATAGTGCAATGCAACTGCTTTGAGAGTCCTAATGTTAATGTTAAGAGTAAGTGCGACTAGGCCTCCAGGACCTTGCGGACACCGCGACCATAGTTGATCTGTTGTGCCTTCCCCTAAAGTGGTTAGGCAAAATCGAGCTCTTTAGCGAGCTCGATTATTGCTTTTGGAGTTAGATTGCAGACATTATCTGGAGAGATAAGGTTTCTTCCAGTGATGTCCGCAGTTCACTGGCCGATTTGCCTATTTTCTTCAGGAAGCAGGGGTGGATCCAGCATGGGACGCGGGGGAGCCCCGCCCCTGAAGACTACTGAACAAAATTGCAGTAGATATTCTAAATTTTTCCTAACAAAATGATTCACATATATTCTACTGCACCTTTTGTAAAAAAGTAACAATTTCTGGAAACGTTCAATATGATACATATAGGAACGCAGGCTGTAGCTAGCAGCTAGGTCATCGGTCATGGTTGTTGAAGTCTATAGGGAAACTACACAACGGCGAACAAGTCTTTGTGCATTGTTGTAGCGAGTGTTATTATATTTAAAGCAAGATATTAATTTTTAAATATTTTTTTTATTATTTCGTAAAACGTAATAGTTTTTATAGAATACTGAAACCAAACGTTAAATAAAAACAAAGTAAATCAGCAGATTGGAAAAATATCAACGAATCTCCTAGAGAATTTGATTGGTCGGTCTGTTTTTGTTTCAAGGATGTTGATGAATGCACATTTGAACTTAGTACAGTTCTAAGTCTTGGCATGCGTGAATACATTCAGTATTTATACAGCAGATCTTTACAACAGCAGTGTAACCAAGTAATAAAAGGCAAATAGTCTGCTTTTCGCACCTATCAATTGCATCCATGTCCAGAACTGAAACACTATTCAAAGGGAAAAGATTCTTTTCGACCAGAACGTTAGAATATTGGCAAAATGCAAAGGCAGCAAAGTTTCTGGTCCCTGGTCAAAACCATCAGGAGGAACTTCAGCAATTCTTCTATTCCTTCACTACTTTACAATGAGGTGATTGTTGACTCAATGTCTAAAACTAATATTTTGGTTGTTAGATTCACTTCAAACTATCCTTTTCCAACCACTTCACATTTCCTTTGTAGATGTGTACAAGAGTCAATGCACATCCCTTCAAGGTCCTTAAGGAGGTCAACGACTCCATAGATTCAGGTCCTGATTGTTTCAAGCCTCCGTTAAATAAAAGTTGTGCCTTATCCTTGGCTAAAGCTCTGTGAAAACTATTCCATTTTTCGTATTCGACAGGCAATTTTCTAATTGCTTGGAAACTACCTCACGTTCAGCCTATTCTCAAGAAAGGAAACGGTAGCGATCTCTAAATTATCGACCAATTACAATCACTTCGATACTTTAAAAGGTTTCTAAATATATCTTTAACTCCAAATTTATGAAGTATCTCGAAACTAATCAAACCCTTATCGATCGCCAATATGACTATTCTTTTTCTGATTTTTCTTATGGAACGTTGAAGCCGTAGTCTTCACAATTTTTTTGAGTCCAAAATCGTTTGATAGTGTCTAGAATTCAACCCTTTTGGCCAAACTTAAAGCACTTGGTCCCTCTCGTCCTCTTCTATTATGGATGTACACTGTTTTATCTGGTCGTTTAATGCCGATTATAGTAGATGGCGTTACATCTGAATTTCAGCCAATACGTGCCGATGTCCCTCAGTGCTCTGTTATCTCTCCATCTCTCTTCTCAATTTTCAGTAATGATTTGTTTTCCCTTACTTTCAATCCCATGCATTGTTTTGCCGATGACAGTACCCTTGGTTTCGCTTACTCCTTTGACACTCTTGCGGACTACGGAGGAAATGCCACATCTGTAAAACAGGATTGCATGATTAGATCCATGAATTAGCACCTTGATAATATCCTCGCTTGGAGCATACCCAATCCCATCGAATTCACTTCATCTAAGCTGCAAAGCTGTCCCATCTCTTTAGAGCAAAATCATAATTTTCCACTCCCGTTTCTAATTATGGAGCACTTGTTGAAGGTACGCCGTCTTTTTACAGTCTTGACATTTATATTTGCAGTAAGTTAAGCTGAAAGGATCACAACTTCTCTGTTGCCAAATAAGCATCGAATTATATTGGATTTCTGAAAAGGTGTGAGACATATTTCAGCCCGTCAAATCTAGCGCTCATCGACAGGTCTTATGTTAGACTTCAAATCGAATACAATTCCCATATCTGAGCCGGGGCTGCTCGCACAGCCTTAGATTCATTGGATATTGTCCAAAACGAGGCTTCAAGCTTATTGCCGATTTGGCAATAACTTATCATATCGACTCACTTGAGCACCGCCGCAATGTTGGTTGTGTTTCGCTCCTAAATTCCTACATTCATGGTCAATGTTCTGATGAATTATCTAGTCTGATCCCTGATTCCCGTATGTAATACTCGCACCGAACTAAGCGAGCGTGGAACAGTCTACCGTCTTCTGTCTTTCCTCCGGCATGCATCTGCAAAATTTTAAGGGTGACATACATCAGCACCTTCGCCACTCTTCACGTTTCCTAATTTCTTTCTTGCCATGCTGTATCCATAAGTTCATCAGATATTCCCTGAGTTTAGCTTAATAATATAAAAAGACAAAAAGAAGTTATACGAAGTTATATACATACAAGGTATGTATTGCATCTGTTATATGATTTCTATATTAAAGAAATGTAAATTTTTTGTTGCTGTATTTTACGAAGTTACAATTTATGATGATTCGTGAATTTGAATAAAACATGTTTCCTTAGTTTTGCTAACTAAAATGGATGATTGAGAAGTTTTACACTTCCACCATTTACAAACAAAAAACAAAAAAAATAATCTAACATCTCCTTTGACTTTCGGGACTGGCAAAGAACCTTGAGCAAGTTTCATCATTGTGAGTGGCAGCCACTTGCTAATCTATTCGACTCGCATCTTTTAAATAATAAATTTTGTGCAGTTCAGTTTTCAGCATATACCATTTTTAAAACACAGTTGCGCCCCCTCACAAGAATCCTGGATCTGCCACTGGATGGAAGGCGCCATGACTAGTGACTGCGTTAGCAAACAGTATGACGACTGTCTGCTAAGTCCAATACGTTGGCGCGTCTGGAGATTTCAATTTCAATTTGTTCAAAAGTACTTTGGTATAGTACACAAGACTGAAAGTGTATTACAGATATCTAAGAAAGAAACGATATAATAGTTAGTAGAAAAAGTTGCAGGCGAAGCAATTAAGTTCGAAATGACATACTAAACAAAAGTAGTAGACCTAATTGTATGAAATTAAGTTAATGATGTTACAAACACTTAGAATTAATCAAAATAAGCCAATGAAGTGGTATTACGTAAATTAGACAAAGCCACAGGAGAGAATTGAAAGAACTCGTTTAAGCCGTTAGAATCAAAGTTGCTATTGTTCAAATTGCCTTGTCCACCACATAAACCAGCTTTTTTCAGATTCCTTCACAACGTTTTTGGGGAAAGATTTGCGTTGAATTTATTGGCATAATAGCGACGTTTTGCCCCACAGATAGTAGTGGTTACTCTATTACGGGCAGCTTTATACAGAGAACCAGTGTACAGTGTTTTGAGTCGCCTAAATTGTTTGTAGAAATATTCCCGCTCTGCGATAAGAATCCCGATTTCTGCAGTGTACAAAGGACACCTATTTAAAGCAATCCTCTTGGTGCGTAAAGGTACATATTTATTGAAAAGATAGCTGCAGAGGCCTTCAAAATCAGCAACTTGATCGTCGGCAAAGATAACAGCTCTTATTCTATCCCAATGCAGGTTAGAGCACTCCTGAACTAAGCTGTCCATGTCCACATTATTAAAGTCTCTAAATAACAAGTAACTTGAACGCTCCGCACACTGGGTCGTAAAGTCGTAACAGATGAAGACTATGTCACGATCGAGGAAACTGGGGGAGTCGATTTGGTTATAAAAAAGACTCGAGGTGTATCGTGGCTTTTTGGTAGTTCAAATGTCGGGTAGGGACCAGTATACGGACATTCAGCTCCGGTTTTAGACTGTTCGTCCGCTTTTTCATTACCGTCCACTTCATGTCCAGGGACCCAGACCAAGGTTACTTGGTTGTCCCTAGACAGTAGTTGAAGTTTCGAGTAGCAGGTCCAAACTAATTTCGACTTAAAAACTTGAGACAAAAAAGCTAGAAGCGCAGCTTGGCTGTCTCAAGAATATGTAGATGTTGGAGTTCTTGCAGCCCTTATTTAGCACCAGCTGGTAATGATGCTAAAAGCAGTTTGCATAAGCTCGAGTAGAGCAGATTCAAGTTTTCCTTTAACACAGATGACAATGTCATCAGCGTATCCTTGTACCTTAAAGCCGGCCCTTGAGATTCATAAGTAAAGAAAAGGAAATTTATACAATCCTTAGCAATGAGATGTTCCAGATGATAGAATAAGGAGGATCATAGTTTATAAATGTGGATACCAAGTGTCTTATAAACGGAGCATTACAGATGAATTTTATATCTGTAAAAACAAACTTACTTACTTTTCTTAAAATCGTTACTAACTTGGCTATATTGTCACAAACAATAACGCTATATTTCTCGTCTTTAGCATGCAGATGGTATTTCCTAAGAAAGCCTGTTTCCTTCCGCAGTCGGTTGATTCGATATGATATCTAAAAGATTCAGAAAAGCAATGCTATTTTTATACATAATTTTGCTCTAGTATCGTTGGACAAAAAAAAAAAACTTTCATTGCACAGACATAGGCTTATCAACATATCAATTTAACCCTTCTTAATTCAGGGAAACCTACCCGCCTATTAATATGTATATCATCGGCAAGGCTTAAGCTCGATTTTCTATGAAACAGCGTGCAGACTGTTTGCTTGCTTTATGTTACAAGATTGTAGTACTTACCCGATTGTAATAATATAGAAATGTTAGTAATATGAAGCGTACGCTTAAATACTCAATTGTTATTGATTATTCCGCAGAAGGATGCTGTAATTGTTTTTGTTTTAAAGACTTAAAGTACCATTTCTCCCGAAAAAAGTATGATTTTTATAATACTTACATCTACATTACCATTTTAAGTGAAGGATATAAATTGCTGGCAATTTTTATAGGAGTTTTTCTTGTTGCTTCCCTACCATGAATCTTTTATGTGGATATAATTAATCAACTTGTTGTAAAAGCTTTGATAAATAAAATGTCCTAAAATTCCTCACTCTGCCTCTGAAACATCACACTTTAAGCCAGGAATGCATATGACGGTTACCCATATAACCCATAAATTTAAATGTTTTGAACCTTTTTTTGACTATCATGAGTCCTTAAATTTCCTACTTAGGCATCTTAGGAAGTTCGGTATTCTTCAGACCGTTTAACTTCATTTTTCCTTCTTTTAAGGATAATGTCATTATTTTCAGGCATTTTAGGGTACAGTTGATTTTATCACTTGACGAAAATGTCAATGTCATGCAAAATTGGACAGTTATGCTTATGGCCGTCCCAAATATCCTATGTATGTTGAAAATGGAATGGTCGAAAAAATGCTTGGTCTTGCAATAAATAGAACGTAAAATATTATTTTATTGCAAAATATGTGCTTAAATATTCTGCTGTGGTGCTTCTCTTGAGCACATTGGCGATATAAAAATTCAATAATAAAAGCATGAAATATTTAATCTGAACGTTTAATGGATGACATGTGGCGAGTAAATTACGCTCACGGACTTAATATGGGTACATGTAGCTTGATGTAGAAATTAAACTTTTTTTTTTTGTAGAAAAACTGAAATTGATCTAGCAATTTTGTAGGTATGTTATTCTTATGCAGCACCTGTATACATATGTACGAGACTAATAGACTACTGTTATATTATTCCGTATAAGCCTGAGTTAGGGAAGGCGCGTCTGTGTTGATTTAATGACTTTTTATAATCGAGTTAGGAAAGTTGATACAATTCGCGCATCTTTTCGTGTATTCATTTATTTATGTTTGGTAGCCAGTTGGATTTGATAAAGCTGTGGGAAGACAGAAGATCCATTTCAGAAGTACTAAGTGTGGTTCTCATTAAATGCGTTTCCATAATAATATACAGGTAAACATATTTATTAATGAAATCTTAAGAACATTGAACCTGAGATTTCAACGAAATTTGAACATAATTACAGGAAAAAACTGGATGGAGTTTTCAAGAATTGCCTTGAGTTGTTTGGTAAATTTCATATGCAGTTATGCAAAAAAGGAAAAACAAAAGATTTAAACAAACTTTTTAAAAACAGTGAAATGCGTGTATTCCCGAACGTTAATACAATAAGGACACAATACAAACATCTCCAATGCCCAGTGTGAACAAATCTACTGCCGGAAATGTCCGAAAACACAGAAGCATTCCTTGGGGATTAGATGAAGAAACGAATTAACATATAATAATAATAAGCGGATGCCATTTGGGAAGAACACCATATCCAGTGTTGAGGTGAACGTGCCGGTTACTGATAGGAATACGAAATCCAGTAACGAGAACCAAATCCAGTAGATAGCGAATTCTTTAGTATTACCAGCAGAAACACCAATCTGGCAAAATAATAGTATCGGTAGAACGACCAAGTTCGATAGCAACAAATAGGTTCTCTACGCAATGACACACTTCATCAGAGGAGAAACACCAACCTCTAACTAATCCCGTTCTTACACAAGATAAGACGCTAAAACCAATTAAAGCACGTATAGCAAGCGGCGGACCACTCTATTATTAAAATTAGTATATTTAAAAAAACACAACTCAAGTTAATGTACATACCGAAGAATGACAAATTTACGCTTCCTTTTTCATCTATTTATCTGTGTACCTCCTACTGTAAATTTGTGGTTGCCTAATCCATTACAAAATATTACACTTCTTACCGGTAAAATAGTTGTAACATTGCTGAAAAAATGGGGTAGAAATAAAGAGAAAACCTGTCTACGGAAGCCTTTGCAGTAATCGAACATTGTTTGGAGAGCAATCTGCGCACGTCGCCAAGTCAAAGAACGATCAGATTTATGTAATAATACACATAATTATTGAAAAGTCTATCGTAAATATTGGCTAAGTGAATTTACAAATATCTTTGAAAATAGGATGAATAACTGTCTACGAACTATCGAATTTCGAAACTTGAAAACTAAATATCATTCATGACAAACGATAAAGTTACGGTCCCAAAGGAAGGAAAAGAAAAGTTCGAAGGGGAAGGTTTCTACCGTGTTGTGTTGTCCATTAATTCCTTGAAAGTTTTGATGCTGCTTGCAATTTCTGTTTCAGGACCACCTACACTGCCGCACAACTGCTGTCGGAAGCAACTTCGGGGTCAACCCCTGGGAGTTTTGGGGATCGAGCTCATCATTGTCTACGCCCTTGGGACGGTAGGAACCATCGTTGACGCCAACGTAATAATATCATCACCTCTAGAGTCACATCTTGAAAAGCTCTCTTTAGGAGCTTGAGTGTCGCTAAAACCACAACTAGCTGGACAAGCAACTTTTCAGCTCTTCCATTGAAGATCACAATTAGGCTGAGGAACATTTTACATAACCATCTCAAAACCACCTTGTCCATTGGTAACTAAATTTTCTTTAAATATTGGAATCCAGGAAACGGATAGAATAGTCTCATTGTTATTAATCTGAATTGCCTTATAATTGAATTAAAGTTGGAGATTGTTAATAGTTCATTAGGAATAAGTTAAGTCAAAGTTACAATAGTGTCATTAATTTACTAGAGTTACATAAATATAATTAGATATCGCCGGAAGCATAGACATTGAGCCACGATGACAGGAAAAGAGTTCTTTCCAATGATCTTCTGCTTATAATCCTCCGCCACTGTTCGCCAGTCTTCTACACTTAGCATTCTGCCGTAATATAACGTCAACCTACCAACCGAGTCCAGGCCTCTCGAATCAAGGAAATCATATGTGACGTAGTTATAACAAAAAAATTCAATAACTGTGCTAATATAAAAGAAGTTAAAATTAAATAAATAGCCATGCAACATAACTGTGTTAATATAAAAGAAGCAAAAAATTAAATAGATAACCATGCAATATAATTATCACACATAAGACACTCGTTCTAATAAACCACAATAATAATAAAACTAAACAGAGACCCAAGCAAGTTAATGATAAAATATAAAAGACTCGCACTAAAACACTAAAACTAAACTACTTGAACACGGACAGTCCAAGAGTATATTTAGTATATGGACAAAATAAATAGAGTGCTGCGCCAATTAAATAAAGAAAAGCTTTAATTTATATATAAATAACCCAGGCAAGCGCCTCCAGAGTCATTACGTATTACAAAGTAAACCAAATTAATCAACAAGCATAAATTTCGGCGCAACGCTCAATAAGAAAACAACTAAAATACTTCAACAATAAGTGACAAAGAAAACCAGAGCAGTCGTAAGGTCTAGCCGCACTCGCAAATGACGAGCGGTACCACCAGCGAATTAACGAACGGATGGGGAACATTTTGTTTTGGGAATAAGAAGAAGGGCAGCAGGTAGCGAGTCGACAAGATTCCCTCTTTTTTTCGTTCGAGTCGCCGAGCTGAAAAGTAATTTCGTCTTTTTTTAAAGGTCGTAAGCAGACAAGATAATTCAATAACAGAAAATAATTAAAAGCAAATTAAATAAGAGAATAAAGTGAAGTGAAGTAGAAACAAAAAAAAAAGTAAAAGGAAACCGGGAGGAAACATAAAGGAAAACAAAAGGAAAAGATCATTATAAAGGATAAAGGAATAAATTCTATGAAAAGGGATCTGGACGGAGTTAATAAATAGTCGAGGAAAGGAAAAAAAAGGAAAACGGATTCTAATTAGAAACCCGAACGTAGACGGCTGGCAGATAGTACCTAGACAGGATGCGAAGATAAGTAATTTATTTTATTGGTTAATTTGATTAATTCTTTCCCCGTTGTGGCTGACTGGCTGTGTGGCGACGAATATTATCCTTCTCTAATTAAATATTATTCTATATATATATTAAGTAACATAACAAATTGAAATATTTTTTTTTATATGGGAAGGCAAGAATTGTCCTTTATCAATTTTTTTTGATCAAGCATATACGAAGTCTTGGTTTTGCTCTTTTAAAACAAAAAAAAACCTCTAAGAATTACTTTTGTTTAGTTGTAGTATTTATATTCTATATATTCATATATACTATAGTGTGAGCATAAGCGAGCGTTCCTAGGTTAAACTGAATTACGGTTTATAACGTGATAGATATAAAAGGAAAATATAGAAAAAAAAGAAAACGGTACTTAATTATTCCAGGTTTCGTGATCTACCCTCGCTACGAAAAGATCACGTGGCTCCCAATTTCCTCTTAAATTTTCAGGTAATCATTTGTTCTGGCCTGTGAACCCCGTCGTCTCCACGAGCTAGCGTGTGCGCATAACTGGGTGCGTAACACTTACTATCAATCATGATTAAATTGTCGACCAATTGCAATCACTTCGATTTTTTCAAAAGTTTTTGAATCTGTCATTAACTCCAAACTAATGAAGTATCTAGAAACTAATCGTCTCATCAACAATCGCCAATATGGCTTCCTTGCTATATGCTTATCTGGAGACTTGCTGAATTTTGGAACCGTAGTCTTCACAATTTTGGTGAGTCCAAGATCGCTGCCCTAGATACATATTTCAAAGGCCCATGATAGAGTCTGGATTCAGGCCTTTTAGACAAACTTAAAGCACATGGTCTCTCCCCTCCTCTTCTATTATGGGTTGAAAGTTTCCTATCTAATCGCTAAATACCAGTTGTATTAGATGGCGTTACATCTGAACGTTATCCCATAAATGCCGGTATGCCTAAAAGCTCTAAAGGGTTTAAAGGTGTTATTTTAATTAGACCTCTATTTCGGTAGATGTCACTTTTGGAGCTGTCATTTTTTGACATTTGACAAGTTGAAACTACCCCATTAATAAAAATGGAACGGCACACGATTCAACAACGAACTGAAATTATTAAAATTCACTATAAAAATGGTGAAAATGTGGCAGAGACGGTTCGTAAAACTCGAACATTTTTGGGTCGTCGTGAAGCACCTTGTCGGACCGCAATACAGAAATTGGTAGAAAAATTAGAGCTGCCGGGACAAGTTAAAGATGCGAGAGAATAAAACCCGTGCACGTCGCTCAAGAACAGCCGAGAATATTGCTGCTGTAGCCGAAAGTGTTGAAGAAAACCCAGGTTTGCCCATTCCTCGTCGTTCTTTGGAATTAGGCATTCCACAAACGTCATTACACCGTATTTTGCATAAAGATTTGGGTCGTACGGCTTATAGAGTTCAGTTAACACAAGAACTCAAGACCTCCGATCATCAACAACGTCGAGTCTTTGCTAATTGGGTCCTTGAAATGCATGAAAATGATCCGGAATTCCATTGAAAACTCATCTTGAGTGATGAGGCCCATTTCCACCTCGATGGCTTCGTCAACAAGCAAAATTGTCGCATCTGGGGCTCGGAAAACCCAAGAGTTATTATTGAAAAGCCTCCCTATCCTCAACGTGTGACTATTTGGTGCGGTTTATGGTCCCGCGGGGTCATTGGACCTTACTTTTTCGAAAATGAGGCTGGAGCAACAGTTACGGGGAATGGAATGCGCTACCGACAGATGATTAATGATTTTTTAGGGCCGGAATTGGATGGTATTGATCTGGACAACGTTTACTTTCAACAACATGGAGCTACGTGCCATACAAGCAACGAAACCATTGATCTTTTACGGGAAAAGTTTCCGGACCGTGTTATCTCTCGAAGAGGTGATCACAATTGGCCACCGAGATCTTGTGACTTAACACCTTGCGACTTCTTCCTTTGGGCCACGTGAAAGAGAAGGTCTACGCCAACAGCCCAGCGTCGATTCAAGACCTCAAAAATGGAATTCGTCAGGCAATCGAAAACATAGGGCAGCCACTTTGCGATTTGGTTATGGAAAATTTTATGAAAAGGATATGGTCCTGTAGGCGTGGTCTTGGTGGTCATTTGGCTGACGTTATTTTGCATTATTAACGGCATACCTTCCTCTTTATAATGATATAAAGATCCGATCATTTAACTAAAAAAATGGCATTTTTCTTTGAATATCCAAATAACACCTCTTATTGGAAAACCCTTTATTATCTCTCTAACTCATCTTTAAATTTTCATTAATGATCTGATTTCCCTTACTTTCAATCCCGTCCATAGTTTCGCTGATGACAGTACCCTTGACTTCGCTTACCCCTTTGACACTCTTGCGGACTCCAGGGGAACGCCGCATGTGTTAAACGAGATTGTATGATTAGATCATTGAATACCGATCTTCCCAATATCCTTGCTTGGGGTAAAGCGAATAACATCGAAATCAATGCATCAAATACCCAAAGCTGTCACATCTCATTAAAATAAGACCATAACTTAACCACTCCCGTTTTTTTTATGAACCATTAATTTCTGATTCACCATCATTACGCATTCTAGGCATTAATATTAAGCTAAGTTGCACTGACCAAATCATCTCTGTTTCCAAAAAGCATCGAATGTCTTGGAATTCTGAAAAGAATGTAAGAAATATTTCAACCCGTCAAATCTAGCGCTCCTCTAAAAGTCCTACATTAGACCTATAATGGAATACAATTCCCATATATTGGCGGAGGCTGGTCGCACAGCCTTAAGTTCATTGGATATTGTCCAAAAGAGAGCCTTCTAGCTCATTGGCGATTTGGCAGTAACTTCTCATATCGACTCACTCGAGCACCGCCGCAATGTTGGATGCCTTTCTTCGCTGCATGCATGGTCAATGTTCTGATGAAATATCTATTCTTTTCCCCTGTAGAATGATTCCCTGATTCTTTTTACCCTTTAAATAACTATCGGCCATACAGTAAAATTCCGTGATGCTTTTTTATTCCGAACAGTGCGAATGTGGAACAGTATATCGTCTTTTGTTTTACCTATACGGAATACAGTCTGCGGAAGTTTAAGGTTGACATACATCGGCACCTCCGCCACTCTCCTCATATCCTCTAATCCTTTCCTTATATCCTTTTTGCCATACTGTGCTTTGCATCATAGAATGTCCCCTGAGCTTTGCTTAATAATATAAAAACAAAAATGATCAATAATAAAATTGAGCGATAATTCAGGATAAACGATAAAGTCCAACTATCATTTATGATAAGAGATAAAATCGAGCAAGGCCAGCGTCTCCTGGAAGATGAGTTATATTCCGTGTATGGAGGAAAGAAGGCATTCTAATGACGATCTTAAATTGCAAATTTAAACTTCAAAAATTATTTGAAACAAGCGTTACGAATTGACAGAAATCCTAATACCTTTCAGTACGGAGTATAATTTTCCTTTGCACTAATTTTAAAACAAAATTTTCATTTTCATTCATTTTTAATATTTTAAACTAACCCGACTAAATTAGTTTGAAAATGAAACATCAACTGATGTTAGTAAAAATCAACAACATGCAAATCACTTGCTGATTATCAGTAGGTCTGTCCACATAAACGAGGCAAGTACCACTGATGTGATGATGTACTAATGTGCTAATGTGCTGATTATCGGCAGCACTAATATCTTAATAAGGTATGCCATATTGTAAGAGGTAGTGATATGCTAATTTTATACTGATCTACTGATAAACAGCAAGTGACTTGCATGTTACTGACTTTTACTTACATCAGTCGATATCTTATTTTCAAACTAATTAAGTCGGGTTAGTTTAAAATATTAAAAATGAGTGAACAAAATTTTGTTTGAAAATTAGTGCAAAGTTGTTGTAGCTGTAAATTGGAAAAGATGGTATGTTTTTTTTTTTTTTTTTAATAATAATTGCACTTTATCGTTGATCATGAATGATGGCTGAATTTTATTATTGATCATGATTGTTAGTTAGATATTGTCCATTATCATTTATCATGAATGATAGTTAGTTCTTCTTCAGCTGTAAGTGCCATTTAAAAATCCCCACTATATTAATAAGTGTGTTTTAATATACGTTTTTTTTGCTTTTTTCTTTCATTTTCTAATAATTCCATTTTAAGTAATTGCGTTCTTGACACAGAAAAATCAGATGATTTTAATTTGATGTAGCACAACCTACTGATAAGTCCTTACAAATATATCAGCTGCTGATTTTTTTAAAATGTCACCATCACCACATCAGCACCTCAGTAGTCTGGTGTGGCACTTGCCTAAAAGTACAACAAATTAGTCAACTGCTTCCGAAGCTGTGACAAAAATTTTAAACTATGATAATACAATGTTCGACACCTACTTAGAGCATCACAACTGCTTAAATTAAAAAAAAAAAAATGTTTTTGATTTTGTAATTTGAAATAGCGTTTTCAGTTCATTCTATAAAGAAAGCACAAAAAAGCAATAAAAAAGTTCATTTCATTTTGTCGCATATTTTGATATTAAAGTAAGACAAAAGATCAGAATCCAGCACCCAGAGTAGAATAGTTTTTATTGATGAACCCAATCTAGGGTATACAACCACGATAATGTCGTAGTTCCAACAGTGAGTGGCATCAAAATGATTTTATTTAGTGCGATGAACAATGCAGAGATAATTCTTACTGAAACTATCTTCGAAAATTTGCGTTTTAGTTTAACTAATATTACTTACGTAATACTGTTTTGTTGGAAATTTATTATAGAAATATTATATCCCAGAAGCAAATAAAGGTAGAATAAAGTGAAAAATTTTGTATACCAACACCAAAAAAGGATTGCCCGATTCGGTTCATTTATGAAATTTTATTTACTAGTTTTATGAGAAAAATTTGTCTTGTATGCCCAAGTTATTCTAATCCATCATTTACTCTCAGCTATCAATTTCCTGCAAGAATTTGCTTTCTTCAAACCAACATGGACTTATTTCGGGCAAGTCAACAACCACTAATTTGTTGGAATTTATTTCGGATACTATTGGCGGATTTGCAAAAGGCTACCATACGTACAGACTTCGACAAGCTATCTCACTCCGTGATATTGTTTCAAATGGAAAAGTATGGGTTTCCCCCAATATTTTTAAAATGGACGGAGTCTTATTTAGATAACAGAACATACCAAATCTTATTCCGCCATTCCATCTCTAGTGTTTTGATGGCTTCGTCTGGCGTACCTAAAGGTAGTCACTTGGGCCCGTTGTT
Organism: Dioctria rufipes; assembly: GCA_963924295.1. Lineage (NCBI taxonomy): Eukaryota > Metazoa > Arthropoda > Insecta > Diptera > Asilidae > Dioctria > Dioctria rufipes. The sequence continues at coordinate 267,828,406 of OZ002741.1, read as the reverse complement.
CTTTATTCTATCGACTGACGACATTATCTCTGTTGTGAGGCGCTGCAAAGTCTTGATACATATATGTTGAGGACATTAAGCTTTTCGCTCAGATTAAATCTGTTAGCGATTGGGAACACGTACAGGGTGACCTTCACAAATTTTATAATTGGTGCAAAAGTAATAATTTGGTACTCAATATAGACAAATGAGATCACGCATCGAATCATTAAATAGTATGCACGAATTCCTGAACACTATGTATTTCAGTCATTTCATGCGTAGAAACAGTTTCTGTTGAAAATATGAAAGTTACAGCTACATGAACACTACAGGCATCTGTATTATCGCCGGGCAACGCAGGGGAGCATGCATAATAAGTTTCCAAATACATACATTTGTGTTCTTTACATAATTTATCCTTATACGCTCACAATACTTTTATGTTTCACAAATAAATTTTTTTTCTGTATTCTGACCATTGTTTCGGTCTTTACGACCATACTCAGAGGATGTTAGCTAGCTACTGAATATACTACTATGCGAACTTATTTACATAGGTCAACACATGATCGCAGTAGTGGAGACAGAGCAAACTCTAGTTGCCCATTAAGTACATGTACATTATTTTTATTTGCTGCTCTTTCTATTGGTATATTTTCAAATTGGTCTAATCTTTTACCTTTTTTTTTCAATAGTTTTACATTTTGTATATCACAGTAATGATTTTGTTTACTTAAATGTATGGCTCCCGCTGAATCGCCTTTATTATTTATAAAGGATGCCATATGTTCTTGAAATTTTATTTTAATTTCACGTCTTATTGTGATACATATATTTTTTTTTTAGTTTGTATTGACTAGGGTGTTATTACTTATGCAACTGCTCGTCATACGCGAAAGTCAATGTGTGACGGCATGCCAACCAGCATTCTCAGCACGCAGGATATCGACGTATCTAAGTAAGAAATTCCACGACATCCGAGATAGGGTTTCTGTTCTTATTAAATAGCCTACTAGATCTAACTCTTATACTTTCTTTTCCTTTTCATTTATCAAAAGTAAAATTTTCGTACGACCACTGAATGCAAAGGCAGAATTATTGTCTCGGACATGGACTATCAACAAAACTAGAATTTATTACGCAAAATCTGGCTTATCAACATTCCTGTTTACTATGTGCATGTTAAGATATACTGGAAGACATTTTCTTTGAATCCTTCGCTTTCATTTTAAGGTCACCATGTACTTTGGACACATTATTTACCACAAAACATCCGAACAATTCACTTTCCAAAATGTGAGAAATATTCAGATGCCTTCACCTACTCCGCTTAATTTAGTACGTGCAACAAATTTCCACGGCCTGAAACTTTTGCCACGTACAACCGTTCTGCCTCTGTGTCTCTATAGATCTGTTCGGTATCTGTTAATAATTTCCATAATCTTTTGATATTCATCATATTTATTTGGAAAAGTTTTAATACAGCTACCTGAAAATTGGTAAAGTTTCATAGGTAGGTATACCCGAGAGATAAACTCGACTGAATAACCATGAAATTTCTGTGTCTAATCAGATTGACAATTTTGTTTTTTTAATAAGATACGAAAAAGTTATGTTAGGCATATCTTGAAGTCCTTCTTAATACATTCGTAAATTTCGTAATTCCTTTACAGAATTAAACAAGAAATCGAATAATTACGATCGTCTTGCTTTGGGACTATACTTGATTTGGATAGGAGGGGTTGGATATATAATTCCTGCTGCTCCTTAAGGATGGTTGAAAGAATGATTACAAAGAATAAATCTATAAGCTCAAGGAAAAGAATTTTTATTTCTTAATACATAAACAAAATGTTAGTATCAAGCGTAATTTTTAAGAAAGAAACTACATTAAGCTCAAAAGCTGATGTAATTCTATATACTAAAAAAGACTCATGTAGTTCTATGCTGTCAAAGAATTTACATAATTTTATTTCAATTCAAATAACAATTCTAGTAATTCCCTCGACTCAATTGTTGAACATGTAGGTCACTCAGGTTTATATTCAGATATTTTGCTAGACTTCATGATTACGATACCTCTATTTATCCGGCTTGAAAAGGGTTAACGTGCTCCCAGGAGAATACGCTATTTTCAATACAGAAGGCAAGCATTTATCCCTTTTCCAATAAGAAGTCAAGTGGTATGTAATGTTGTACCTACAAGGGTGAAACGAAATAATCAGTTCTAACTCAAAATTCAGCTCACTGAACTCATCTGGAATATTTAACGGAAACAAAGCAGCTTTTTGTTTTATTACATTCATTCTTTGGATCTTGACGTTGTTGGAACATAGGAATAATGTTTTCTCTGATGTTGACAGCAATCATGTTAATTGTAATTAGCGGATGAAAAAAAAAGATTTAAAATCCATTCAAAATATTTCCTTATAGTGGAAAATGTGATAGGATAAATGAATATACATTACATTAAAAACAGTATTCACAGCATCATTGATTAAAACTGAAGCCAAGAATATCGCAACGAATATTTCTAATTTTATAGACCACAATCCAGAGTGGATAAAATAAATTGAAACTATGGCCAATGACAAAGCTGTAGGAATATACCACACTCAATTGTAACTAATCATGCTCTTAAAATGTATTAGGTCAGTCTCCGGTTTCTTGGGCGAAAGATTATATTGTTACGAAATCTCTAGATTTCCCCCGCGATGAAGATGCAGCCTGCTGAAGCCTCAAGTGCACGCTAGTACACCGATTAAGAAAGCGAAGCAGTGCGGTGGAGCGGGGACCAGCAAAGTCTAAGAGATGGACCGGAGCACCTGATACCCATCGAACAGGTACGAGAGACGAGTTGGATGACAAAAAAAAAGAAGAAGTGATCCGATTAACACGAACATAGATTGATATTAAAAAGTACTTGGTAAAACTGAGAATTTTTCTGTGATAAAAAAAAAACGCTTTTGTCAAAACAAATCAAGTTTGGTTCAATTAAAGCGAAAATTTATAAAAACTGTTCATAGTTTGACTCAGTAACAGAGGAAAACGAAGAAGTCCAAGGAATTTTGCACGAAACGGGACAAACCACCCAAGGGCACTATGGAATCGAGCTTTCCGAACGAAATCGAAGAAGTTACCCAGCTAAGTACAATTCCCGAGAAAGATTTGTCTTTGTTTTTCTCTATCTTTATAAAATTTATCTTCGTTTTGGTATAGTTCGCTGACAATTTTAAATCGACCTTTCCAATTTATTATCGATCGATCGTCAACAATGCCCTCTGAACAAAGGCGAGTGGCGTATCCGATAAATACAGCTCTTGGATAGAAATTTAGTTCCGTTGTCCACGGAGATCACTTTACTCTTCTATTTCCTACAGGGATTGTTAATTGCTTCCCAAATTTAGTGGTTATTTTCCTTAAATTCCACTTACTAACCCCCGTTTGCGACTCGTAGTGAGGAGGCATACCAGGGTACCGTACGAACGAAAATCATTACAACGGCAGAAACAAAGAGTACCAAAATCTAATTTGTTCGAAATTAACCGAAAATATTACAACAGTATACAGAATATTTATTTATATCCGTTTTCCATTGACTTTATCTTCGTTCGCACGATTCCTTGCAATTCGTACTTTGGCTGAAGACGAGCGGTCAAGCTTCCCTTTTGGATCCAAAGTCCTAAGTACTCATTGTTATGTGGACGACATTCTCACTGGTGCTGCTGATGAAAAAACTTCGCTTGAAGGGCAACAACAACTTATAGGCATCTTAAATTCTTTTGAGTTTCAACTTCATAAATGGTCGTCCAACGATCCGATTCTCTTAGAAGCCGTTCAAGACCAAAAAGTCCAGCTTTGATTTCTCTTGCAGAAGATAGCAGCATCAAAACAGTGGGGCACTTATGGTCTCACAACTCAGATTCTTTTGGATCCACCTACTCTCATTACCAAGCGAAACATTTTGTCCGATGAGGATAAGCTTTACAACACATTTGGTCTTTTGTCACCAACAACTTTATTAGCCAAGTTTCAATTTCAATCACTCTAGCTCGAGAAACATCTGGACTGGGATACACGAGTGCCGGATAAAATCGCAGAGGAATGGTTAACTCTTCATCAAAATCTTTATCACGTGAAGGAAATTATTTTTATAGATGGATAGGATGTCATTCTAAAAGCCAGCCGTATGACTTGCATGTTTTCTCGGATGTTTCGGAAAAGGCCTACGCAGCTGTGGCCTACTTTAGAGTCTGCCATGATTTCGATTACGCTCAAATTTCCTTGCTATGCTCCCAAACTAAGTTATCTCCTATTAAAAAACTCTCAATTCCAGGGTTAGAACTATCTGGAACTCATTTAATGGCACGCTTTATAAACACCTTCCAATCTTCAATGGGATTTGCGGATATCCCTGTCTACTGCTGGACTGATTCCCAAATCGTCTTAACCTGGTTGAAGTCTCACCCTTCAAGGTGGAAAATTTTTTGGCCAATCGTTGCAGTCACATTCACGAACTGGTTCCATTCCAGCTCATTGGCGACATGTCACTGAATCCCACAACCCAGCTGATTGTGCTTCCCGAGGATTTCAACCCAATGCATTGCCCAGGCATGATATTTGGTGGCAGGGTCTTGCATGACTAAAATTACCTTCAACTATGTGGCCTAATGCAAACTTAACATCATCAGAGAAGACAACAGATTTAGAAGAGAGAATGTCAGTACCTACTGGCATCATTTCTGCGAATGAACATTCAACTTGGGAATTGATTGGTAAATACTCTAGCCTTCATCGCTTGTTAGGCATTTCTGCACATTGCATGCATTTTCGTGATAACATTAGAAGTGAACCTTTAAAACGGAACTACTCGAATTTATCAGCTTCAGCAAGAGAACTTCCTTAAGGAGTATCATTCAATATCCAGAGGAAAGAAAATCAAGGCAGCTCACATCTGCTCCTCGCACTTTTCTTCGATGTTTCAACAAATACCTTACGTGTCGGAAGAAGACTTCAGAATTCGTAACTACCAACAGACAGTAAGCATCAGTTTACTCTTGCGAAGAATTCCCGTCTCACTGATTTCTTCATCTACGAATCTCATCAAGCCACTCTACATGGAGGTTTCAGTCTCATCCTTAACTATATTCGCCAGCAATTCTGGATTTTATCATGTCGAGACAAAATAAGGAGATATGTGCGTCGGTGTGTCATTTGCTTTCGTCAGAGGGCATCCTCTCATTTCCAGCTTATGGGCATTCTACCGGCTGATAGAGTTAGATCAGAACGACCCTTTCTACACACCAGTCTTGATTATGCTGGTCCTGTAAAAGTTCGACATGGACCTGGAAGAGGAAAATCGTCGCACAAAGTATACATTGCCATATTTGTGTGCATATTCGTCAAAGCAGTGCACATTGAGCTGGTCTCTGATCTAAGTACTCCAGCGTTTATAGCAGCGTATAAGCGCTTTACCGCCAGGAGCGGATTTTGAGAGAAAATTTACAGCGATAATGCAAGGAACTTTGTTGGTGCGGCAACAGAATTTCAACAAGCTAGTAGTCTACTTAAAGGCCAATTGCCTGAAGAACTCTCATCTATTTTAGTTTCACAAAGTACCACCAGGTATTTTATTCCTCTAATGCACCAAACTTTGGCTGATTATGGGAAGCTAGCGTCAAAGCCATTAAGCATCACCTCAAGCGCGTTATCAGTAATGCAACTCCTACGTTTGAGGAATTATATACCTTATTAACCTTAGTTGAAGCCTACCTGAACTCTAGGCCTCTTCATCCTATTAGTTCCGATTCAAAGGATCCAAATGCTGTAACTCCCGGACATTTTTTAATCTGCTGCGCTCCATTAGCACCTTTAGAATTCAGTTTGCAGCCAATAAATATAAATTTACTCACTAGATGGAAAATGGTGCAACGAATGTATCAAGACTTTTGGCGAAAATTGTCCGCAGATTACGGCGCAGACGGACGCATGCGGGTTGCATCCATTAAACTCAAGGATACGATCCTTAAGCGTTCAGTGAGTAAAATTTGTCCTTTACCAATTCCGATCAACGAAGAAGAGGAACGGGGTAGTCACGACAGGCAGTGATAATATTATGTTTCGTCAATGGGACGAGGCGGGCAGTTATGTCTTAAACGAATTTTTAATTTAATTTCAGAAATTTAATTTAATTTCAGAAATGTTCATATGGCATTGGCATTGCTATTTGTTAATACTCATCATGCCTATTGTTATTCGTACTCATTTGCTCATTGTAGTTGTATACCCTATCAGATGCATGAATGATGGATGAATAATTTTATGACCCTTATCAGATCTCACCAGCCGGCGTCTACTAATGGTCAAGGCACCTATACGCTTTCAAAATTCTTTTGTAAAATGCGAGTGATATTACGTTCGATAATACCGAGACCACCTGAAATCACAATTCCAATTACAGTATTGTCAATGATTATTTTTTCATATTCGCAGTGTCACATGAGAGATGTAAGGGATATGGATTCTTCGAACAAAACTAAAGTAGTTTTCATTCAAATACCGGATTGACTATGGCGCGAATATTCATTGGTTTTAAGGTGCGCGAGTTGACAAGATATTGAAGAGATATTGATTAGATTAGGTTAGGTAAATGTGGGGGCCATAATATAAGCACGTACGATCAGCCACATTTAGACGACCGTCTATGGTCCATTGTGGTGCCACCTTACAGGGCCCTACCTGCAAAAGATACCTCATAATTAGGGAGCACACTGAAACCATCCACAAGAACTAATGAACCTTACCATTTCCCCCAACTTTTTGTCTGCAAATTCTCCCAGTTCGTCGAAAAAGTTGCTACCAAGCGAATTTCTCAAAAAATTTCACAAAATGTGCTTAATTCTCTCAACCTCTCCTTCGTCCATACTGCTTCTGCAGCCTCTGGAGCTAGCATGCATTCTACATGCTTGCTAAAGAGGCGGTGTCCCGTGATGGCTGCAGTAAGATCACACACATCATTGCGGCTCCTCCTCAGCAGAGCTTCAGTCTTCCCAGGACATATTTTGTGCCAAAACTTGCTTGAAATCGCGCATGTGGTCATTTCTCGCTCTCTGCGATTTTTCAGCTTACAGGTTTTTAAATCTAGTATCCTCTTCATTGATTCTAGGGACCGACGGTTGGATTCCTCTCCTAGAAAAATATTTATAACGGATCACATTACGATCAGAGCATCTGCGGCCTCGTTTTCAGGTATGTGACTGCGACCAAGCACCCAGCAGAAAATAGCCCTCTGGTTATCACCCAGAATTCCGAGCTGAAAGCGACACCGTTGCATTAAGCGCGATCTAATCGTACTAGAATCCAGAGCTTTAATTGCAGCTTAGCTGTAAAAAAAAAGTCTTGATAACTCGTTCGTTAGGTGCCTCATAAGTTGAAACCTGCAGCCTTGCTACTTTACAAATAGCCAGAACCTCCGAAAAGTCACATAGTAGAATAGTTTTACAATGTTTTACAGTTTTGGATGAAACGGATTATATAATTCCACGAGTTTTCTTGAAAAGAAAAATGAAATGAATAAAATGGAAGTAAATTTGGAATAATGGCACTGATCACAAAAGATGCGATAATCATAATGCAAAGGTTTTATTAGCTTTTATAGGTTCAGAAACATTCCGCTGTAATTTTACGACTTTCGCTAAGAATTGCTTGTTCTCTGGGAATACTTATGATTTCCTTTTTCTTGTTCTCTTAACCACTTGGTTATTTTTTTTTATGCTATTAAGCTAAGCTCAGGGGATACCCTATGATACAAGGCATAGTTCTCTACGAAGAAAGTAGGGAAAGGGTTAGGGACATGGGGAAAGTGGCGGAGGTGCTGCAGAAGATAGTAAACTGTTCCACATCCGTATAGTTCTGGATATAAAAGTGTTTCGGTGTTTTATTGTATGGCCGAACGTTTTTGAAATATAAAGATATGTGTGCAGATCGAGTGGTAGTATTCCGAAGAAGAATAAATCTATAAGGGCTACGGATAGATATTTTATTAGAACATTGAACATTTCGATAAAGGAGCGAAAGGCATACAACATTGTGCGGCGGTTCGAATGGATATGACACATTATTGTCACATCTTCGATAAGTTTGAAGGTTCTCTTTTGGAAGAATCTAATGAAGTGGTGGGAATTGTATTCCACTGTATGTCCCATATGCATATGACTTGCAGAGGAGCGTTAGAGAAATATTTTTTACGTCTTTTAAGATATTCCGATACTTCTTTGCAACAGAGAAAATGCGAAATATTAATGCCAAGAATATTTAGTGACGTGACGGTGTATCGGAAATTAATGCTCAATGATAAAAAAAGGTAGTGGCAAAATGATGATCTCGTTTTAAATAAATGAGATAGATTTGGGTCTTATACGCATTGAAGTCGCCCCAATTAACTGTACCCCAAACGCCGATCAATTTTTGCTTTATAAAGTGCTAAAGCAATTATGTAAGTACTAAAATTCAGTATTTAATTTCCTAAAGGGATGGCATCTAGTATTGTACTTGGAAAATCTAAATTCGAAGGAAGCAAAGTTAACTAATGAAGTACATCAGCCTCTACAGTAAAAAGAAATATTTTAAGATAGTAGTTATAAAAGGGGTTTCGCAAAAATTACAAAATAGAATCAGGTTGGAAAAAATATCCTGTTGATAAAAAACTAATGTAGCAAGTAGAGGCAACATTTTTTTTTTTTCATTATACGTTGTTTTCTATTTACATCTGCAGATAAATAATACTGCTATATACAGATCGTGCATAATAGATAAGCATGCATCCGCTCTTTGATTAATTATTCAACAATTTTTTTGTTGGACATGTTTTCATTTGCAATGTTCCTGATTGCGCACGTATCGAAAGGTTTCACTGAAAAATATATTAACTGAAAACTCTTTTAGTAGTTTTAAAAATTTATACATGTACAAATGAGAGATTCTCCTATTTTCTGGACGTTGAATGTGGTATTAAGGGCCATAGTTATCCGAAAACTCTTAAATCTGAAGCAAATAAAGAAGAAAAAAAAATATATCCTGCAAAGTCGATAAGGATACACAAAATTTCCATTATTCAACTAAAAGCAGAATTCTTTTTTGGGCCAAACTATTAAACTGCGTACATAATCCCAAATAAGAGTCAGGAACGACTAATCAGTACACAAGTGTAACTTCAGCCATCATAAAGCACGAAATAGTTATTCTCAATACTTACAGAAAAGATAGAGAAAGGGACACAGATGAAGTCATTCGTCGAAAATAACGTTCATTGACGATGTCGGATGGGATCTTAATGCTGTCCGGAGGAGCAGAGAAAAGATAATGTTCAAGATTATCTGAACCTTTAATTAAAGTCGGTCTTTGTCTGCAAAAACGATTAATCATTAATACCGAATTAATTAAAGATGAGAGCATATGATATCATTGATACTCATTGCCAGTCAGCGTCGATAATAATAATGATAGCCAACTACGAATAAATTGAAATTTGTTTGTGTGCTAAAATTTCTAAAGATATCTTTAATTGCAAATACAATGGAGACATGATAGATTACATAGTTAATCTTACATTCCTAGGTATTGTACCAAAGCAATGACGTGTGTATGAACATGGATTATTAAATTCTAAGTAAAAATCTGGTCTGCAAACACATGAGTTTATAATATTAATAAGAGGTAGATGGTACCTGGATGTGAAAAATATTAAAAAAAAAAATTTTTCTGAATCCTACCTAACGCTGGAATTTTCTTTATATTTATTTTTTGCCAGAATCTAATTTTCCTTATAAATAGTGATCGTTTTTCTAGATATACTCTCAACAACTCTGCTATCTTAGATGTTGTTAGGATGAATAAAATTTTATTTTTCCTGGCAATATTTTTACAAAAGGGTCAGCTTTTTTACTTCCCTTAAGTATAGATGGAATTTTATTTTGTAGAACTTGCTAGATTTTCGCAAAGATATACAATTTTATCAAAACCATAGATGTTTGGTATTATTGTAAAGTGGATTGCCAGACTTGAAATATAAAGTTATCGTTCTTCTGCGATAGTTGGTGAGGTATGAAAGCTTATCCTACGGATACACGTTACAGCAGATTTTCTTTCTTCAAACGAATGGAAATTAAATTCTATCGTTCCTCTACGATAGTGGTAGGAGAGTAAAGCTTATCCTGAAGATACACGTTACGGCAGGTTTTCTTTGTTCAAATGGATAGAAATATAATTCTATCGTTCTTCTATGATAGTGGTAAGGAAGTAAAGCATATACTTTTGATATACGCTACTGCGGAGATTTTCTTTTTCTAGTGAACTTCTTAAAGAAGCATGGGAGGGGGAGTCAAAGTTTGATCTAGTACATTTTATGAAATCTAATACAGAATCAACTTTCTTAGGCCTGAGAAGAAGTTTGAGTACCGACACTTCTATATTCGGAGACTTACATAGCTACTTACAGCCATCCTCATACTCACTTTTTAGTATTTAAAACTTTTTTATTCGAACTGAGGTACTAGATTTTTCGCACTTTAGACCGGCTCTAACTCGATAGGGTTATATCCGATCGGAAAATGGGTTTCATTTTTCGCATCAGCTCATTACCAAATACAACTCGGAGAAGAAAATTTTTCCCTGCATACCTTTAGGGTGGGGAGGGTGGTTCTAATACAGCATGTTGCATATCAAATTAAACATCTTGCCAAGTAAGTACTATCGGATGCTGTATGTCTTTTCCGGTTCAGAAAACTTTTCATGCACTTGGGTCACATATATCCCAGTTACTACATTTCGTATATATTTTTATCATTTCTTCCACGGTCATTAGTGTTCTGCTGTGAAAATTTTTCTCATGGGATATCATTTACCTGTTCTGTGTAATCACGAGAAGTCCACTTTTTCACCCAGAAAAAACGCATAAGTTACATCCGATCGCCAAAGCTTTACCCCGCTTAATTGAAATAAATATTGTTAATAAAATATGTTCAGAGTATCATAATGCTAAGACATCTCTCATCGGACCTAAAGTTGTATGAAAGTGGTGATTCCCCTTTATAATTATGTATCAAATACTATGAATTATAATACAGAGCAAATAAAATAATACTTTTTTTCATGAATTGACAAAAATCCGTTTATTGACAAACTTTCCTAATTTATGGCAAAAAGAGGTTGAACAATTATATTTTCAAGGAAAAGGTGTAGCATCACTCAGGTGTGTGTATTAAGTGTTTACTGGATAAAATAATATAAGTCGAATACAAAAGCTCTAATACAAAAATAACCTTAAATGATCTAAATTACTCTACGTGGATGTTATTTTAGTACTTTCTGAGTTGGAGAAAGGGAATATTAAAGGACCAAGAGGAATGCCTCTGAAATATTACTTCAGGCTATGGTAACTGGATCAATAATTATTTTAAATAGTTCGGTAAATAAAGTTTCTTCATTCAGTTTGTAGCTCATTATGACTGCGGTAAAAGCATGCAATCATTGCTTATATTTAGCATGCCAAGAATTTCTTAATTAAATTTTGTGCACTTGTATATAATTACTAATGAATTTATTAATGATTTTAAGACTGTAGAATTTGTAAGAAAAAAAAAATGCCGTCCATTTATTACGATGTAACTGACCCGCATTATTATGTAATGTCAATCACTATTACAAAAATATCAGGCTTGCCATTTTTGTCCAACTTTAAGGTGAGCGTTACACTCAGTTCAAGTGCTCAATCAACAAATGCTTATTTTTATAATCGGAAAATTCAGTATAAAATGATATAATTAGTAAAATTTATATCCTACGCTCTGGGATTATAACGGTTATTCATATCCACATTAACAAAATTGGTGTCGATCAACACAAAACATTAAAATCTTTGCAAGTATTGGTATCAATCCATCTCACAGACAAACTACTCGAAATTTCAATAAAACAATTATTTCTGCAAAAAACTGTAATGTATTATTGGAAGTTATCGAAATAAGTTGAATAAGAGTTATTATAAAAACGATTATTGAAGAGCGTTGGTAACTAAAGAAAGCTATGGCTGAAGCGTTAATATAAAGAAAACTTAAAAATTATTATGTCGTGGTGCATTGCAAGCTCAATACATATAGTTAATAATGCAGCTAAGGTAGCCCACCATCAACTGCAGCCATTGCTGACACCACGAAACCCTTGTCTTACTATTTAGATTCAGTCTACCATAATACCAAAGAAAAAATATGGGTGGAAAAGAAAACAATCATTGAAAAATCAATCAACAGTTGACAACTACAAAAGCCAAAAACCGACAATAAAAAGAAGCTACAAATTTTGTGCTATCCCAATGAATAACTTATAATTTATTATGGCCACGGGAATGTTTTCACAACTCTTTATAAAGTTATTGTTAAAAATGCCGTGTCAGCTTTAAAAAAATCCTTACAGAGCTAATTGGAAATAATAAAACATTTAAGCAGTCTGCGAGAAAGTGTTTGAAACCCTTATAAAACCACTTACATCCACAACTTGGTTGCGGAGATATTTTACAGTAGTTGTGAAAACTTTCTTCCTGCAGTCATTTGTTAAAAGCTATATGTATTCGTGTAATATGGCTCTATTGTTGTCTTATTGCTTATTTACGAAAAATGTATTATAAATTTACTTCAGAAATGTGTGAGCAGGAAAAATAATTTTTTGAAATCAAACTTTGTCATCCAACATAATTTTGTTTGCAATATTGTTTGCGTAATGCTTGAATAATATTTCATCCAACTTTAATTTTATTGTTAAAGTTACTACCAAATTTTAAAAATAAATGAACGTAAATAAATATTTATTATTAAATATATTTCTAATGTTCAGTTCCAAATCGTTTGAAAAAACTAAAAATTAAAAGGGAAATCATCATTTTTTTTAAATTTTATTCGCAAAAAAGACTTGCCGGTCAATAAACGAACAAGTTAAATGTTAAAATGTTGTTCGCTGCAATATATTTACTTTTTTTTTTTTTATAATAAAATGGCCGAATATTTTCAACTCAATTTACGGCTCTTATAAAACATTTTAGATTCGTGTGAAATCCTGCCTGTATATAATACTTACTTTTACACAGATTAATTGGTATTTGTGAAGAATAGTTCTTATTATGTAAAGTATTTAATACCAATGAAAATAACTTCCATTTTTTATAAAGTTGTCATAAAAGCTAAAATACAGCTTTCGAGTTTTATAAAGGGAAATCTTTTCTTCAATTCAAGTCGCAACCAAATGATTTTATAAGTGTTCTAATTTAATTGTTTAATATCTTTACAAAACTCAACTAAATTTCTCCGGAAACTAAATTGTTTTAAAAGGCATTTAAAACACTTACTTCGAACTATTATAAAATATCTATAGAATAAATTTGTTTCCAGAGCAAAACTATTTTATAAGAGGTCCAGAAAGAGTTCTTAGTGCTACCTTATAAAAGAATTTAGTACCAGAACTCAATAGGAAACAAGTAAAAAATCTAGAATTGGTATAAAACCAATTCTTATGATATCCTAGCTAGATGAATACCCTGATAAAATTTCGTATTATCACCCTTCTGTGCAAGTTACATATTTGAAGTGGTTTTTCGCATATATTTCTAGAAAGATTTGTCGGACAGAAAAAATTATTATAACCAATTTTATAGGATTTCGTATTCTCAAGAAGTTTTTAGTACAATACAAATGTCATGGACTGATCGTTTTCACAGTATACGTAAAAAACCGAAATTTTTATGTTGCAACACCAAGAAGGAGTTGCCCGATTTAGTCAATTTTGAATTTTTTTTTTTTGATAGTACATACAATGAAAATACCATGTACCAAATTTCAGCTCTCTACGTCGACGCGTTCTTAGGCAGTGTCCAAATATATAGTGGAAAACAAAATTTTTGTATGGCAACCCCATGAAGGAGTTGTCCGATTTGCCTCATTTTCAAACTTAATTTTTCTTTTTTTTTAAGTCCGTGTATAAATTTCAGCTGTCAAAGTATACGCGTTCTCGAGTTATCGTGCGCACGGACGGACGGACATGCAAAAATCGAAATAACTTTTAATATTATGCATGGGTCTAATGCATTTTGCTCTACGACCATTATTTCGAGGTGTTACAAAAGGAATGACAATTTTAGTATACCTTATAGATTTCATCTAGGCTGTAAAAACGGTACCTCTATAAAACATTTTAGTTTTCGTGTAGCTTTTATACGGCTCTTATGAAATAAAAATCTAATTCCTGCAACTAAGTAGCTGGGATGTATTTACTTAAGGGAAGGTTACCGTTCACGACGATGAAAAATTACATAATTATCATCATTAAAGTGTTTAGAACACGTGGGTAAAAGGATATTTTCATATCTAAAGCATTTTAGAATTCACAGTCTGTTGAGTGCGGATCCGTCCGCCCAGACTAGAAAACAGGTAGCTGAGGCACGCTTTTCTCGCTACCTGAGGTACCCCCATAAATTTCGGGAAGCCATTAACCTTTAGATTCAGCATAATCAGTACATGAAGAAAGAAGAAAAGCCTTTTTTGGTGCTGGAATAGCTGGAGTAAGCTGTCAAAGATGTTTTATAACGTTAAACTTTATATGAGTTTTACTGGGAATAAAATTGTTCAGCGCGCGGGACGCTCTACAGCTTCAATGAATGAATCGATCTTTGCACAATTGAAAGGAAATTCAATTTACGGGGCCATCGGGAAGCGCTTTTGTCAAAACTTTATTTACAAATAGTTTTTTCGTCCGCTGAAGAAAAAAAAAACAGAGCAGAAAATGTTTTTTTTCAAACGACTAGCATGTTTTTATTCAGAGTTTTTTTTGTTTAAAAAATCGGTAAATTTAATAATTTTGAACCATATTTGTTTCGAATGAATTGGCAGAGCTGTGGAGCACCCTGCGCAGACCAAAACACGGTTGTGTTTGATGGGTGCTGGAGCCGCCATTTTTTTTTTTTTTTTTTTTTTTATATATAAATAAAATTGCAATTTATTCTCCATTGATAAAGGAATAAAATACTTTAAAACCCATTTCCATGTAAAAACAAATTCCAAAAGTTCATGCATATTTCATGCCTCTCGATGGTAACCTCCCCTTCAAAGTGGAAACGATGAAGATAATGAGGATACTAATTACGTTCTTCTACATTGACAATAATGTAAGCAAATACGACGTTAATCTTCAATGAATATTATGATGATAGCAATTTCGCTATTCCATCAAGACTATACACACCAGTGCATATGATGTTCTGATATATAACAACGCGAACACAATTTTCTGAAACGATTAGCAGAATGTAGAACGATGCTAATGATATCAATCTTGAGCCAATAAAGGAATAAAACTTTTACACAAAATGGAAACAAAGATTATCCGAATTTGGTCAATATTCCAAGATTATGGGAATTACATGTCAATTTGTAGGTGATATCAAATCGAGGAACAGTGGATTCTCCTTCTTTGTCAGATCGCCGAGTAATCATTTTATTAGATATTTTCTAGATTTTTTATCAGAACTTTTCTAAAATTAAATAACACAACACAACACAAAATTTCCAACAAATAGTATCGCATTTCGAATTCGAGTAATCCTCCACGAAAGTTATCGAAAAGAATTATTAATTTATTTATATTGAATGGAAACTATCAACAACGTGGGTAAGCATGAAATTGCTTAATTATCTTAATTGTCATATCTAAAATTTTATCGAGATCTCCTTTGATGATGGATATTGCCTTATAGACCGAAAAACTTGATGACTGTTCTGTCTGACAATAAGCATATTCAGCTCTATTAAGAATTCAAGCTTAATATGAAAGCTTATATGCATACATGTAAAAAAAAAAAAATTCCCCTATGGAAACCTTTTTGCTCACATTTTTGCATCAAACAAAAAAGTCCTGGCATCACTTTGGTTTATTTGAAGACAGGAAATTCCATAAATGGAAACCTTTTCCTGAAAAGTACATATTTAACATTTTCCGCCAATGGAATATAAAGTAAATTTGAAAAGTTTTTGTCTTTTTTACAGAACCCTTATATGGAAATACTCCTTCCGATAGTGAAACTTGATAAATTCAAAACTGGTATAGAGGAAACAAGCATTTCAGCGTCAAAACACTGACTGAGACTAAAAAGGTCAATCCCAAGGGTTTAGGGACTGAAAACTTGCAAATCTATTCGAAAACGATAAGTTAAGAAGAATCCCTTTAACCCAATTAGAATATATGAGAGCCCTGGTATCAGCTTGTCACCGACGTAATCTAATTAACCCTGGGATAATAATTCTTACTAGTATTATAGATTGAGAAGAACTGGAAAATAGTTTTCTAGTACTTTTAATACTATGTGATGAATTCTGGTTATTGGTTAGTTTAATATTATAACAGGATAAAATCTTGGTGTGGAGACCTTAAAAACGTTTTATTTTATTTCATCGCCTATATTGTGGTCCCTTGTTTGGGCCATCCTGAGGGCAAACAAATACTGCAACAAAGTATCAACATAATTGCGTTTATGTCTAATGTTGTAAGATATTACGTACTTACATTTAATATATTTTACTACACTAGTTTAAGTGTTTAAGTAAATTTTACACTTAAAACCATGTAAAAAACTAACGCGGTCTATAAAAACGATAGGTAAAATAAATAAATGAACAGATAATAATACTACTACACTAAATACCTTTGTATAGAATCAGTTGTCAGTTAATTCCGGTTATGTCTCTTCTCTCTGTGTGTCTTACTGAGGTGTTTATATTGATGGTGCATGCATGCTGTATAGACCTTAAAAGTAACTGCCTCTGGTTTGTGATATGGATTTATAAGGATTCTATGTTTTTCTTTTTTCCCAGATATTTTCTAATTAACAATTACCATGAAGTCAGAGTTAAGTAGATGTTACTCTCCCAAGCAAGATTTTTTCTCTTTTTCACATCTATTCGACGTAAATTAGGGCAGCGACTAATTGTTGTTAAGTTGAGATTACCGAATATTCACGTCCAATTCAGGTAAGTGGACAATTAGAGGACGTCGTACCGACACAAATATTAGGGAAATTGGGGAATATTTCCCTATAGGCAGAGGACACATTTGCTTGATTTGGTAAAATAACGTAAGTTTAACTTCGAATTTACATAGGCTTTCCTTCATCTCAACCTATTTTCTATCTAGTTTAACTCATGTTAACGTGTGTGTCAATATAAATGGAGTTTAATTTTATAAAAATTTTGTGTGTGTATTTTCCGTACTAGATAATGTAAATATCATGAATAAGGGTTTGTACACAAAGAGGCAAGGCGAGGCTATATCAAGAGTTGAAGAAATAAAATGATTGTACGCTATACTGACGAGCAAAAATCCTCTCTTGTCGGAGGACAATGCTACTGGAGCAGCCCTGCTTGATCTTGTAGCGATAGGCAAGAGCTTGTCCTACAGGATCAAGAAGTATATAGCTCTTGGAGAACTTGATTGGCAGTGCGTAATGGACAGACGGCAGGCTAGATGGAATGAAATTGATAAGGGAAGAGCAACTTTTGAATTTATAAGGCAGGTGTCCTTCGTTGAAAAACATTCACACTTTGAATTCAATCTTTGCTTGGGATTCCTTTTAACTGGTCATGGCTCTCTAAATGTGATCTTGAATAAAAGGGGCTGTCTGAAAGCGAGTGATGTATGTGCGGACGCGGTTTCGAAGACTGGGTGCATATACTATGTGAGTGTGCAACCTATGATAGTTTTAGGGGCCTAAACAGCATGCGTATTGAAAGATCTGGAGAAGGATAGCAAGGTACTCAGCTTAAGGGAGCAGCAGCAGTGCATAAGTGAATATGCAAAGGAAGTTTTTAGACAAAGATGGATGATATATGCCAGACAGGAAATGCCTGGAGCAGCAGAAGTGGACTCGGATGTTATGCAGCATAGAATGGAGAGGGCCATCAGTCTCTGGCTTGCATGAAGCCCAACTGAAGTAGTCTTGGTTACGAAATAGCCTCGGCTACGAAAACCTGTCCAGAGGTTATCTGGTACCACGGGGTCGGATGCACATGGAACTCTTTTCCATGCCGACATTGGTAAGGCCCTTCGGGGAGTAACGTGGTAGTTGTGGTCGCCCATATCGCGGGCAGGGTGATTACCCTGGTGAGATTAGGAGGTTTCAGTGATCATTCTTTTAAGTGCATGATTGCTGACATCTTCTTGCTGAACTAGGGTATGAGCTTGGAGTAGAGTTGCGCTTAATCAACCGGGTGCCGTGACCCACAGATCTACAGAGATGTCAGATAGGTCTCGCTCCCATCAGTGAGGGCGCCAGGCATGCACTTGGCGTCGACTGATACTTCAGAAGCAGAAATGCAACTGGAGGGCGATGATTGACGTGAAAAAGTCAATGCAAGTGTGAAGAACACCGTAGGATTAATCCATGATGGCAGGTGATCACTTCAAACCCCTAGGTACTTTCTGTACGCTATACTATGAGAATGTTCATAACTAAGCTGGGGCAACAAACGATGTGGCGAGACACATCGAGATATCTCGCTCGAGAATGAATTTTTTATTTTTTCGCGAGGTGTAGCGCGCTAATCTTCATAGCTGGCATATTCTTATAGGTTTTTCTTTGATATAATTGAAGGGGTCTTTACTCATTCTCATGGAAGAATCTATGAAAATCCATATACAAATTATCATATATGTGGTTGATGGAATTCCCCAAATTCTAATCGCTTGTTATTTATGGGGTCACAAGCAAAACTGCAGAAAGGGCTGGGAAAACAAAAAGTGATTAATTTTATATTCCTAGAATGACAATTTTACAATTTCTTTTTTTTTTCAGTTTCTGTTGAAAGCTTTCCTTAATACTCATTCTGATATATTGGAAGAATCTGTCAGGATCAGTCCGCAAATCTCGATATAGATGATGATAGTATATGAAACATGCCATATAGTTTCACTACTTGACACAAAATTTCTTCTTCAGAATCTGATGACATCAATTATGCTCTCACTTCGCGATTTACTAAGAAACTGTATGCCTTGTTGTGAAGACTACACATCGAGATTTATCTTCAGCTTGCAACTCTCAACTGCCTAGCCTCACCTCGCCTCGTTGTGCAGGTATCCTAAGGCATATAACTCTAACGTGAATGATTCTGAGAAGATTTGCTTTAATAAAATATATAGAACTTGTGGGATTCAATGGGAGCAAAAATAAATGATCTTAAATTTTTAGTTGTATTATTACGTAATTTCAACTAAACGTACCCATTTAGTCCAATTTACCTTGAGGTTAAACTTTTAGGGAATTCGGACTTTGAGGACGAAGACAATCGAAGAGGGAATTATTTAGGGAATATTTACGTTATCTTGCCCTGATTTTGGTAATGAATTCAACTACAATGCCCATACATTTCGATTTCTTAAAATTTGACTTTAAAGTTACGTAAAACTCAGGTAAAAAGTAAGGAAATATACCAAAGATTTAGGAAATTTTCTTTATTTATTTCCCCATTTTCTTCATTCCTATGAGATAAATAAAAAACGAATTATTAAGTTATTTTTCTCTAATAATTAGTTATAAAGTTAAGATTACTTTGAAGGCCCAATTTATGGAATTAATAAGTAATATTTCCTTCCTAATTTACCTCAAAGGAGATCGACCTTAACTACAAGTTAAGCTCTTACGCCTAGTGTACGTAATTTTAACCAAAATAGGTCGATCGACCTTCGATGATAGAAAATTCAACCTTCAATGTTAATTGAGCTCCATTCTATATTATACTATGTGGGAGCCTGATTACCAATGTCGCATGTACTGACACAAACTCGTCTTAATGCTCCATAATCCTAGACTTAATATCTCTTTCTGTCTCACCTATGTATATACGTCCGCAATTCACAGTATAAACGACGCCACAAAAAGGTGTATCAGTTTTTGTTTTGGTGTTCTGCACTGGGATTTATACATGTGGCAACTGAATCGGAATAACTTAGATTTGTATATAAATAGACGAAGGAAAATAATAAATAAACAAGGACAAGCATATAAGTATGTTTATACATTAAGCACATGTTCAGAAACTATCGTTAAGGACAATAATATCCTTTGTTTATCGCTTGGAAAGAAAATACTTGATTACCGGATTACATAAGATGAATGTAATTATTCAATGTTGTATAGGAGCCTTTTGTAATCTGGACAAGCACAAACCATAGAATTTTATGAAAAAGTTTCAGGCTAAAGTTTGCAACTCACAGTCATTCAACTCGAAATTGGCAATTTACATTTGGAAACATCTTTTAATATTTTTTCCTTTCCTTTCCGAGTTTTATTAGCCAGGGGAAGATAAATCCGAGTTCTGTCTAAACTTTTTAAAATATTCATAAATCTTCTCTTGTCAATGAATTCGAATTTAAACAAAGGATTCCTCAGGGAATATTTGCATTTATACGAAAAATGAGAGAAGGAACACTTTTGAATGTTTTAAAATATTATTTCCACACCTTTTCCTGATTTGGGAGATATTTTATGCGCAATTTCAAATGA
The DNA here is from genome assembly GCA_963924295.1 of Dioctria rufipes. Classification (NCBI taxonomy): domain Eukaryota; kingdom Metazoa; phylum Arthropoda; class Insecta; order Diptera; family Asilidae; genus Dioctria; species Dioctria rufipes. The sequence goes on along the minus strand of OZ002741.1, from coordinate 267,807,831 downwards.
ATTCTACCATTCAACCAAGCGTTCATAGGACTATAGGACTAGAGCTTTGAGGTTCAGAGTCGTAAAAAGGAAATGAGAAAAAATTCTTTTTGTTTTGATTTATATTAAAAAAAAAAAAAAAAATTTGGGATATATTTCAAAAGCGAATGCAAAATGGATTTAAATGCTTGAGTGCTTCACATCTGCATTTAATTTTAAATAAATTTGTAGTGTAGTTTAGAAAAGTTATAATCAAATGAGCCGTAGCCAAAAAAGGAATAAGTTCTGTCATATATTGTAAATAATACATGCAAATTGTACCGAAATTCGTCAAATACCCAAGAAAATTGCAAAGTCTTTGTAACTTTGTGTACCTACTTATACAAAAATATATTATATTTTACAACTCGACGAGCCCTGAGCATTACATAGTGTGATCGACCCTAAATCCAGGTATTAAGACTTCGCGCTCCCCACCACCGTTACCGAACCCTCCAGGCAGATTTTAGTACCGAAAAAGCTGAGCACTGGCGACGATATCTGAATAATGTGCTGAAATTATTTTTGATGAAAACATGACGGCTACTGTCCGTCAAAATAAGTTTTGTCGGCATATAGAAATTAAACTCGCCATGTCCAATCTAAACATTTTTGAGTAAAAGCTCCTAATCCAGTAACATGAAATTTGCTTTATGTTGCACATGGAAGGGTTTTGAAAATGACTCAAGATTTCAAATTGATTTTACTTTAGGATAAAAAAATTTCTGAGATTTCTCATCAAACACATTCGTAAAGGGACGGTTACGTGACTTCATTCCAATGCTAACTAAATTTTGGAAAAATATGCACACAGAGGGTTTTGTTTCTACACCCCTCATTAAGAACAAAATCACATTGATTTCTTTGTTAACGAAATTTCTCGAAAATGAAAGATTCGTTGTAAAACAAGCAGTGGATGATGGGGCTGCACTTATTGTTAAAACTACAATAGAAATGTTGAACAATGGACGAACATTTATAGTTGGCAATGACGTTGACTGCTTATTCTCCTGATCGCTTTCATACAAGAAAATAAAGATGTCTTTTTCATGCGAAGGAAATTGAAAATCCTTAATTCATATAGACTTGATTATTTTAAAAATTTGTTGCAAAAATCGAAATCATGGCTCGAATTATTACTACCAACTTCAGAGGCAGATGCTCGGCATTCGTCACGAACATTTTACCAAAACCATATATGTGCCTTGGCAATAAAAACAAATGCGGAACAGTGGGGATGGAAGAAAATCAACGGCTTGCTGCGACCTATTACAACATTCCTTGCGCCAGCACCAGAACTGGTACTACAACTTATCAGGCAGGGTTTAATGGTGAAACACATCCAGGCTTCGTGGATTCCTCGAGGCGTTGTCAGAATATTCAACACGGATTTTTAAATAATGCAACAACAAAACCAAGCCAGCAGCTAGCGTCAAGGCCTAGCCGCAAGGCGCGCTTTGCTCAATGCTGGAAATTTTTCTTTCACAGGCCTACTTCTGTCAACAGATATACCTAATATCAAAATTGTCTAGCCCGGTAGTATCATTTTGTTTTCAATTCCCTGAAACAAGCCTTGAGGCGAGCTGCGAGGAAGCCTGAGAGAGGCCAGACTTGAGGTTTCCTTGCATGTATTTTTTGCCAAATTTGCGAAAATTTTCAGGGAATGCAATGCCTCAATGCATTCATATGTAAGACTGGATATTAAACCAAACTATTTCTATAAGTTTTCTTAAAATTGTTAATACCCTTACCTTGCGCGTCACCAAAAGTTCCTCTTATTCGAACGTAATATATTTCAAATTTGAGCTCTCCCTCAATATTACCACAAATAAATAATTAGTCTACTAGGAAAGAATAATATAATAATATTAAATATTGATCGTAAAATAAATAAATATTTATTAAAAATTAAATAAATATCCAACATGAATAAATAAATAAAAATTAATGAGCATTTAATAAACAAAAAAAAAAAAAATTATTAAAATGTCCCATAGCCGAGTGTATCAAGAGGCTTGAAGTCTGTAGTATCGATAAAGATAATAGCATTATGAGGGCGGTCTTGCCCGGCATATAGAACAACTCTGGCAGCTTGACTTATTGAAGGTCATAAAAGGGCATTTAAAGTAAACATTTAAAAATAAAGAAAAGGAACAAAAGTTATAGTAACATAAAAAAAATATATACATATAAAGGGTGGCGCAAAAGTAATGACCCTTGGTTCAGCTACAACTTCTTTTCTAAATTAGAAAGCAAGAATTAGTTTTTTATATATGTATATTTGTGCCATGAAATTTCGTCGCATTAGGATTTGAAGATGACGTCTCTTAAATGTTCACCTCCAGAGTTGATGCACATTTCAACCCTATTTATGACATTTTCCATAACTTGCCGTAACACTTCCTGCGATATGTTCCTTATTTCTTGATGAATGTTTTCTTTTAGGGCTGAAAGAGTCTGTGGCTTGTTCACTGCACCAGTGATTTCAAATAACCCCAAAGAAAGAAGTGTGGACAGGTCAGGTCGGGTGATCTTACAGGCCAAGACAAATCGCCAAAACGTGAGATAAGACGGCCTGGATAAGCGTCCCTCATTAAGCCCATAGTGTCGCGCGCTGTGTGTGCCGTGGGGCCGTCTTGTTGGAACCAGATGTGCTTCAGTCCCAATTCATCCAAACTGGATATCAAGAACTCACGTAACATAGCTCGATAGCGGTCGCCAGTAACAGTAATCGCATTACCTGCAGCATCTTCGAAAAAAATATGGTCCACCACACCATAAAGTAACTTTTAGTGGGTGTAAGGGTGTTTCTTGAATAATGCGCGGATTTTCAGTGCCCCAGGAGCCAGTATTCTGCTTATTGACATGCCCCGAGAGATGGAAATGCGCTTCGTTACTCATAATCAATTTTGAAAAAAAAAAATCATCCTCTTCTAGGTTGAGGTTTATGACGCGCTGGCTGTACTCCAGATGAGATCGGTGGTCAGTGGGCAGCAGCTAATGAGTCACCTGAGTTTTATATGGAAACATCTTCAAGTCTATGACCAAAATACGCTGTAGAGTTCTCCTGCAAATACCCAATTGCGTTCCACGTCGCCTCGTTGATGTTTCTGCCTTCGCGCACAGAATCAATATTTTTGGCTGAACGGCCTGCTCCTGGTCTGCCAGACTTAGGTCTATCCAATGTTGCGCCAGTTGCTTCGAGGCATATGGCAAAGCGTCACGACCAACCGGTACCGGACGGCGGGGAAATCGTCGACGAAACCACGTTGTGCTTTTATTACTGACGGACTATTCCGTAAAAATATTCATACGATTATTCCACGTTCTTGGTGAGTATAACGGTCCATGATTATTTTTAATAATTTTACATTTGTTTACTACACAATTTTCAATATCAGAATGACAGGAGATGTCATATAAAAAAAAATAAGTTATTTCTATAGTGGCAGCATTTTTGCGCCGACCAGTATAACTAAATTAACAAAATGAGAATAGCATCAAGAAGTACTACGAAGAAGAAAAAGCAACTTCAACAAGAATACCACGTCAAGAAAGCAACTCGGAGCCCCGTCCACGTAGGATCAGGGAACGCAGAACCAAATTCAGGGAAGTAATCGTCTCATGGGCCCCAACGTCCATCCTACTAATACCATAGATTAGTTTTAACCCCCATTAAATTACAAATTAACCTTTAATTTAAAACAAAAATAAATATATATTTAGCAAGCGTTTTATGTAAGCAGGTCGGCCGCTAGGGTAGAAAATCAACTGTGTAGAACACAAATTCAAAATATTTTCTTAGTTTTTCCTAGCTTATTGAAAACACGTAATTTTTTATCTTAGTGAAACAAACAAGCCTTTCAAAATTTGGCAAATTTGCGAAAGGCTTAACGACCCAGAAGATGTGGATGGTATCGACTCCGATTTTCTTTAGATATAAAAGGTATGCATTCAATATAATATAATAGTTCAATCTGCTTAAAAATCCTCACTTCGGCAATTAATATGTATTTTTCCATTTTACAGAATATAACTCATAGCTAGTGAAGCAATAGAATCAATAAAACAGATGTAAAATTGGGGAAAAAAAATTCAATTATAAAAAAGATCTCAAAATCTGGTACTACGTACAATGATGAGTGATCCTTATTTTTGAACAATTTTTTAATATGATTGAATTGCCACTTCCTATTTTACACGTGAAAATCCAGTCCATCCCACATTTTCTAAACATGGGAGGTCCGGCACACCCCTTGTGGCTAAGGACTCATTGGTTTCTTCAAATATATATATTCTTAAATGTCTAAGCCAATTTTCAACTAAATACTTCGCAATTTTCTTGCCTATTGTGGACAATTTGCGCCTTATTTTGTTCCCTTATGTTCAAAGACTGCGTTCTATGATGTTTGAGTATTGCTTAATTTTATTAATGCTGTGATTCTTCCTTTATGAATTCCCACAAGGAATAAAAACAGACACATTATTAGATTAACAGCTTCTAATTTACTTCATTGGCTCGTAGCTCTTGAGGTATCTATTGAAATAGTTTTGGCATGTTGGATTTGATGAAAACACCTAAGTATTTAAAATTACTTGCAGTTCAATTGTAGCTAAAATTCTAGGTGGGCCTTACACTCGTATCTCTTATAATCTTATACTAATATCTCTCATAAGATATCTCAGTCAAAATAAAACTTGATTGTTCATTGTCCATGTCAATTCAGTAGGTATTGTACTACTGCATTGACATGGGTAAGACTGTATATTATCCACGTTTTATTTTAACTGAGATCTCTTATGTACGGTTTATATAATAATTCTAGGTCAACAAATTTACTGTGACTTAACATTCGAAAACTTTCATCTTCTTATATCTTCTTTGCAATGAATTGTTGAACGGGGTTGTAATAACAAGAAAGGTTTTGCTAAGTAAAACCAAACAGGGCCCAAGAGCTAGATGTCGCATGCAGTACCAAAAAAGTATACAAAATTTATATGCCCGGGTGGTTCATTCCGAAATGGACCACAACATTTGAAATGATGTATACGTCGAGTGATTCATGTTTTTTCATATCTGAAACTGCTATTATAAAAACCTTTGCTTTCGGCATGCCCTAAAACTTGTTATAGTCCATTCCAGAATGCGATACCTACTATATTTCACAATCTGTATACCTAACGAAAAATGTTTGTCCTATATAAATCTTGGAGCTCTGCTAGGGAATAAATCTTGCGAACTTAAGGTGTCATAAGACTAGACTGTTATTGCGATAAAGTGGAGAATACCATATCATTGTCCGGGAATAAAATTTAGTGTTGATGTAGGAATAATAATTCCTATAATGTAGTTATATCGTAATCTCATATTGATGCTCAGTGCTTATATAAGACTTCACATTTTTCAATTGTAGAAATTTAATGTTCTGACGTTGTTGTAGGTTTTCCTAAATTTATCTACTTCACTTATAAAGAAAAAGTGGTCCAAACGTAAAATCATTAAAAGACAATAGATCCTATTTAAGTCTGAAAATTTAATATTTATGTGGAACTTATTATGCATGCGCGATTAAATCATCCCATATTATATATTGTTACGAGCGTGGCCTTAGATCGTTATTTAAAACACAAAATTTCAGATATCATTCAAAAGTTCTTTCTTTACTTAACTTTACTGTTTACTCTCATAAATTCAAAAACAATTACTTACTTACTGTATGTATAATTATCCCTTATTATTATTATTATTATCTACAAATTATCCTGAATATTCCGTTTTCCGCACCCTAAGTTTACTAAGATGTCACTAACCTTACATTGTTTCCATTTCCAACAGATGGCGTTTCTATCACTTTATGGTGTGCAAAAATATATATCTCTTAATATTAAAATTGATTTTACACGAGGCATATGATAGAATTTAACAACGACTAAAGTTTTATTGTGTTACTATTGTTAACAATTTTCTGTTTCCTCAGCTGGCTGTTGTGAGGAATCCTCTTAAAAAGTGGTGTCCGTGCGGCACCAGTATAATAACCTGCGATAATTTTTTTTCTTTTTTTTCAGGAAAACTGGTCAAAAAGGGTACCACATAAAAATTGGCCCTTTTGTTCTCTGATACACGCAATTTGAATGGGCAGTTTTAATTCGATACGTCCAGTATAGCATAATCTAAAATAAAGAAAGAATACACTTTTGCAGTGAGATTCATTTATTGTTCGACTAGCTCCTTTCTACCCTCTTCTTTTCTTTAGTCCAACTATAACGAAATTTATATAAAAAAAAGAATCAAGAATCAATTCATTTCAAATCACATCTCATAATTTGTCAAATTTAATACAAAGGATACAAGTTTAGTTCCTACTCAATTCCACTATCTCACTAAATGAGTTCACAGCACATAAATAGGAGATAGATCTCTAGCTTACTGCTTAGAATATTAGATGAATGTCAATTTAGAAACTTTCTTAATTCAATCGGGACGAATGAGCTCATCCGTGCACAAATCTATTGCTGGCAGTTGGCAGCGAAATATCCTGTAGTAAAAAAGCGATTGGCACTATTAGCAAAAGTGCAGGACCTGTTCTCCTTGGTGCTTTATATAATGATCGTATGCTGATCAAGGTCGAAAATTTTGTTTTTTAATTCCCTTTATTTTAAGAAACTCTTCGGCCATACTCCTGGTCGTCCATCAAAACTTTTTCTTATATTTTTTTCCGCCACCAGGGCCACTCGATCCGGAAATTCGGGCCACGCTTTTTCTTTTTTTCTCTCCGAATTCGAACTTTATTTAGGGACTATGCCCCTATTAATGTAGGGGCGGACTCAGATAGCTCGAAAAAAAAAAACACGGACTGTGATGTCTTCCATATTACTGCCATGACTTCCAAATATTTTACATTAAAATCGCTTGTAAAATTCTGACGAATCTATATTATTTTGGGAAAAATAAAGCAATTCATTTTTTTTTTTCATTTTAAACAAATTTAGCTCTTCAATCAATTAAAACAAACAAACAAAAGTAATGACAATTGCCATAGAAATAGGACACGTCAAAATATTACCAGTCATTTAAGAGTAGTCAGTACCAAGATATGCAAGTTTTATACATTTTTCAATGCAAATTTCTGGCAAACTATTTGTGGCAGAGTAACGATTCATTTTTTAAATTAAAGGTAATGAAGATGTGTAGTAAATAACGTCGGCAAAAATTATAAAAAAAAGTGTTTTGAAATGGAGATATTAGCTCGGAAACTTGTAAAAAATGGTAAAACTTGAAGTTTTTTAAATCAAATGCCTGTGAGAAGGTATTCTCATTTCTTTAAATTGTGGCTATTTTAGAAAAATAAAGCAAAGATCTAGCAAATAACGTCGAGTTTTTTCATTTTTAGTGGCGCTTTTTATAATTATTTGACTCTAATCGTACTAGTTTTTTCTTCCGATATTTCACCGACGAGAAATTATAATATTTCGTTGAAAGTTGTTCAATACAAAGAAAAATAGCATATTTCACAATTTTGTGCAAAAAAAAAAATTATGAGAGTTAATTTTCGTTAAAAATTTTCAATTTATGTGAACTGCTAATTTTCATTTTTCATCTTAAACTGTATTATTTATCGTCTCTAATGTGCTCCGTGGTCTAGGTCTAGGCTAATTTTATATGAGTTTTCTCACTTTCAGAGCACAAACCTACGAATAGTAAGTTTTATTACCTACAGGTTCGCTGGTATCTAAATTGTAACTATTGCTGAGTACTGACTCCTGTTAATGCTTCGTGCGTTACCTTGCCTAGTTAAACATGTGGAGAATTTTTTTGTGTCCTCTAATTTATAAAGAGGGAGCCCCCACTTTGATCGGCGAACTCCGCACTACACTAGCAAAATCGTTGGTAAAATCTGTGCGCTAAAAGTTGTATGGAACTGTCACCTTTTACTCAACGCCAGTCTTTCCTGGCTCTAGACTTCAAAAGCAACAAAGCAGCTATTGCTAAATTTGACAGTTCTCAAGGTGCTGCTTCACTGTGCTATCGCAGCAGCTATAGCTGCAACATCGAACGGACCGCTTCTCAGGATTCTGACATTAGTTGTTTTTTTTTTTGTTTTTTTTTAGTTTGAGGTTTCTAAATTTCTTTATAAGGCCCCGAACATCAATCTCATGTTGTATTTTTATTTATTGACCTGCAGTTATGGATAATGCTAGCTATATACTTACTGACCCCAATTGACTTTCTTTATTTAAAACCAATTTGATCTGAAACTAAAAGTCAAAATGGGTAGAGGAGGTCTTGAGTGGACAATTCTATTGTCAAATCCAAATACTAACTTTGAATCTTTAGCTCATCATCAGCGTTTTTCTAAACGGTTTGAAGAAACTAAGATGTTCCGATAAACTGTTGGACATTTCATTGGTAGTTGAGGGACAAAAATTTAAGAGGTATTGCAGCTAAAGGAATAGAATGGTTAATAAAATGCGCGTACACCGCTAGGCTAGGAATAGATCGAAACAATATCTAAGACGTATTGTCCGCTGCGAGCTATGTACAAGTGGATGCTGTTGTGGGAGCATGTTCCAATTACTTAGGAAAATCAACCAGATTTCCAGCAGATTTTTACTCTCTGGGAAAGTTTAAGCACATACAAATTTCAATGCTTGCGACTGGAGGAGTTTTTTCTTCGTCCAGTGAAATAAATCAAGGGTAGGAAAGAGCGTTTATAGGAAATAACGAATACTTTTATATGCCTGCACATAATTAGCCTACACATGCTCTCGCCTAAGCCCGGATTATCGTTTGGCCTTAATTAAGAATAAATAAATTACATAAACCTATTTACTGAAATAATACTGTGAAAAGTGATAGAATAACCGTAACCGGATTAACTGTTATTGTTTCTGGCCAGATGTACCGGATTTGTGGTTAGTGGTTAGAGCCTGATTAGTATAACTAACTAGGCCTATTTCTTACCACTTACCTAAGGGTTAGTTTTTAGGTAATCAGTTTGGTTACTGATTATCTATTGTTGTATGTGAGTCGTGATTCGTTCTCACTAATTGGTACTAGTGGGGCAAGCTGGTTGATGACTGTTCAATATGGTATGTAGTCAGCAGCAAGGCACTAGACTGTCCAAATAATCTTCGATCTAGGGTTCCTCCAGCTAGATGGCATTACTGCATATAATGTAGTTGAGTAAAGGAACGAATGGGCGTCTCTTGTTGTCAATGTACACGTAGAACGCTCCCTAGGACAGTAGTAAGGAGCTGTCCTAGAGCAAGCTATTTCGGTCAAGAGCTTTCTTGGTGGATTCAGACGACTGAGGCGTGGTCTTACTGTCCCAAAGACAAAACGACCTGGTGTTGTGAGAAGCCTTGTCGGCTTCTAGTCCAACGTAGTCAGATTCCCAACTTGTCACAGGTGTCCTCAGCATGAGCTACAACTTCTAAAGTATGATCCAAATACAAAGAGATACCCTTACAGTCCCTTTGAACGTACGAGCACTAACTGTATGCCTGGGTTAACCCTGGAGCGGCATGATCACTCATAAAGTACAACTACCTTAATCAGGGTTGTAGACAAAAGAATAAGATTTCTTGACGATTATACTGAGGTTCGGTTTAGTAGTTAGTAATTTTCTTACAGATGTTGCCTCCTCTTTTCCTCTTTCTCTTGCAGGTAGGCTCTCTATTCCCAGAAAGTAGCACGAAACGTCAACACGGTTTGCACGAAGAAGCCAAAAGTTTCACTTTAGTTCTGAGGCTCCATCGGAGGTGTTCAGATGGGATGGATCAGTCATCAGGCTCTTCAGGTAACAGTATCTAACACGCCAGATCGAAAAAATAAAGCGCCTCAAAATAATTAAATAAATAACAAATTTAATTAACAATGGGTGAAAACAGTTATATTCATTTTGCTATCCAAATAAATTGAAATAATGTGTATTTATATATTTTTCAATAAATTTATCAAATGTAATTATTTTTAGGATTCTGCTAATTTGTGCCTAAATCTTTAACCCTAAAAGAATCCGTCTTTTTTTATTACAAATGACCGTCGAATTATTCAGTAAATATGACTACTGGAAACAGGTACATAAGAGCACTGAAAATAAAGTCGTAATATCAATAAATGCAGTTCATTGATTCAATGAAACATTAGTTGACTCAATAAATGTTTAATTAACATTTTTTCACTTGCTATACACAACTTAATTGATACTATGAAACTGCGTTTATTGGTTTCATTAGGTGTTAATAATAATAATAATAATATTTTCGTGGATTTCATGAACAATATTGATTAAATCAATGAACTTTTCCTTTTTATGGGCATTTGATTCAAACATTACAATTTTTCATTGATTGTAAATACTTTTTTTTTTAATTCCTTGAACATGTGCTTCTGTCAATGAAATCGTTCATTGATTTCATGAATTTTTATATTCATCGCATGAGCGTTTCTGCTTTCGTTCGTAAAAATATTTATTTTGTTGAATAATCAAGCAGAGCTAGAGTTTCTTTGATTATGTCCAGTGTATAGCGGAGCTATAAAGGACTGATACAATGGTGTGCATGTTTTTGGAAGCCATTATTTAAGGTAAATGCATTTTTATATCTCTTTTAATATAGTTTTAAACAATTGTTTTTTGTTTATCTTTCATTTTTTTAGAACTATACTAGCCAGCCATCGAAGGTGGAATTTAGCATGTCATTCAACATCAAAGCCGGAAGATTTCCACAATATAAACTTCCAAACGGGTATCGACTGGTAAGTAACATCTAAACACAAACAACAAACCTAATATTATCTATATTTTTAGATTCACATGGACTTCGTGTACGATTCAAAGAATCAATTTTGGATAGCTGGACGATATTATTTGCATAATTAAATAAAATTTTAAAAATAAGAGTGTAAAACAATTCTGTAAATTCTAAGAAATAAAGATTGTGTTCATAAATAAAGTCAGTAATTGTATTTTTTAATTTGGGTAAAATGTAGGTACCTATACTACTAAGAGAAAAATATACAGGAATATAAAGGAAGCTGCTAGGGGGAATAATTGTGAAGGAGGCAAGAGGGCAAACTAATAAGTGTACATGTAAGTTACATCAAAAAATGAGGTTCATTGGATTAATGTGCATGATACATTCCAGCAATAAACTTCGATCGTTAAATCTATGTACGAAGTTTACTGTTCTAATGAATATGATGCATTGGATGAATGAAAAAGTACATTAAATGAAATATTTGACCATTCATAGAATCAATTACCTTAGTTCATTGAATCTATGAACTTTTCATCGAGCTTAATTTTTAATGTATCTCTGTTCATTACCAAAATGAACACATTCATCGGTTGAAAATTGATAAAAAGTTAATTAATCCAACGAACTTTTTTATTGGATCTGCGTACCTTTTTGGTTCGATGAAAGAGATACGTATTTTTCAGTTCTCACTTAAAGATTACAAATCTTGATATAACAGACAAAATTTCATATCATGACTTCAACACCTAAATAAGCAGGAACAAACGCTTATATAGGTAACAAATTCCTATATGAAGATGTAAATTGCTGTGTTGAGAATAGATATTTCTGTAGGTATAGCATTTGTAGTGCTATATAAGCATAGCAGAGAAAGACCAAAACAAAAACATTCATATAGCACTAGAATTGGCCAGCATGGTGTGCTTTTAAAGTTTTCCAAATGCACGATGCATTTCAGAAGGCATTTTACATTTGAGCAACCATTTGGAAACAAACTATATCTCGACATGACCACTTTGTATAAATTACAAAAAATTCCGTCCCTATACCCAACTAGAAGTCTTTTCGTTATGCCTAATTCCATCAAATTCAGAAGCTCTGCAACTATAAAATCATCTATCATATTCAAGGGAAGCACATGCCGCGACATGAAACCTTAGCATGTCCTATGAACTTTTATATAGGAACACATTTTCCAAGTGATCCCCTTGATCCTATATAAAAGCTCACTAAATACTGATTGCTCATATGAGCGTAGATATCGAAAATGAATTTTCACTGAAATTACTTATTCCCCGTATTCGTATATAAGGGTTTAAAGGAGATTGATTTTTGATATAAGACTTGATAAATGAACATATTTCCCAAGAGCTGTACTCCTATATATAAATTCCCCAATACTGATATAGGAGTGTTATATAGGATTACAATTCTCTGGGAATTATAGTCTTATATACTCACGTTTATAGTACCTACTTGTGTTCAAGTAGTGGATTCTTCATATAGGACTTATACTGCTTAGACTCATATAAAATAACAAATGTAGATATAACACTCTAGTTATTTCTTTAGGAACCACAAGATCAATGAGAGAACTTAAATGTTGATCGAGACTTATATAGGAGCTATATACTATAGTAAAAATTTGAAATTTCCAGTACTTGAAGTCTTAACGATGTTTCCTGTGCCATATATGGTAAAACGTATTTAGATGATATATGGGAAGTTGTATACAGCCAAATTGAACTCTCAAATACGACGACCTAAATTCTAAGGTCGGTATTGATTTTAAAGAATTTTTAAAGAAAACAGTTTTAGGAGAAGAGCATCCAAAATTGGGTATCAGAGCTATTTTTTTTATTTTTGGTCGCTTTCTCCCGATAGCGCATACATTCGCCGCTGCTATTTGTATTTATTCAACTAGTCACTCGCAACCGGTGAACTAATTCATGTAATCAAACTGCTTCATGCAATGTTTCTGTTGAAAAAAGACGCACATCCTTTTAATAAGAAAAACAAATGTATGGTCTCTTCCGTGAATACTGTGGCTCCCTGATATGGAGATTCTATTTCTGCACAGCAATTTGTCCAAATTTTTCACTTCACTTTCACTTAGACGAGCATGGAGTCCATCAATAAACTGAAGAAAGTAGAACACTTTTTCAGTGAATCAATACAAAACAGATTTCTTTGTCATTACCAAAGGTGAGCTCACGGTCAGATACTCGAACTTTCTTCTATCTAAAGCAAAAATTTGTTAAATCCCAGGATGCATACGGAACAACCATAACTAACACCCATTATTATTGAGCTACTAATTTTGGATCGGAAATAATTCAAGACTAAAAACGCGGAAATGTGATGTTTACAAAACAATAACGACACAGGGTTTTGTAGCTTCGCTTGCTAGCAGCATAGGTGCTGTAAGACACTTACTTCATCATCATTGGTGGTAATTTGTTAGGTGACAATTGCTTAATTAACTAAGCCAGAATAAATACAACTGTTGGACTAGATAGCAAACCATCGATAATTACGGAATAGAATGGCAGAATTGGGCCATAATAATGAATGTGGCCTATCACAGTTCGATCATCCAATGCAGAAATGACTCTAGGATAAAAAATGGGGTTGGGGTTTATTTTCTGTCCCAGATAATAAAAATCATGGACATTCAGGGCTATGCAGTCTGATATATATGACAGAACTTCACACCTTCACGCGAATATCTAATGTAAAGAAACGAGCTGAGGAAACATTACAAATTGTATAAAACCAAACCTTTTTCATTATCATTCCTTTTTTTTCCCAGCAAAGAGGCAACATTTTTTCTTTTTTGAATCTTTATTGCCCAGTTCTTCTCTCAACGGAACATTCATATCATTCCTCAAGCATGGAATTTATGTTTCACATAAAATTTCCTGAAGCAAAAGGCGCACATTATGCAGAATCAGCAAGTGCTTTAAACAATCACGCTGTTAAGAGTGGAATCTCATGCTATAGCATGAACAACATCTATATATTTTAAAGGTAGACGTAGTTATGCATATGAAAGAGCAGTAGCTACGAAATTGCTCTAGATTCTTATTTCTTAAGTGGAAACTTCGGAAACCACCCTTAAGAGAAAGTTTCCGGAAAGAAAAGTAATGTGAAATGCGGAATCCATACGTGGCACTGAGCCCTGAAATTGTAATGCTTTCCTAGCAATTGCTTAAAAGCAGTTGATTTAAGGCGTCCATTTTAACCCCCATTTAAGTATTAAGTAAAACTTAACCTGATAATTCTCTATAGACATTTCTCAGTTAGAGTTTGGTAGTATTCGACTAGAATAATAAAGAAGTCTTGTCGAAGCTTACTTTCGACTTACCTAAAACAATTAAACGAATTTAATTGAAATTTTAATGTTTGGGGGATTTTTCTGGAAAATTATCGTCTGAGATTCGGTTTTAGGGGAAGACGATGTACACTGGGCCGATTTAAAGTTCCCGGAGGCCGTAGGCACTTTTTCATAATATACATTCGCAGGCTCCATCATTTTACGAACAAACACTTATTTACTTAATGTAATTAATTTTAATGTTTACTGAGCGAGCATCGCCATTTTTATGTTAAGCTAAGCTTAGGGGATACCCTATGATGCAAAACTCAGCATAGTATGATGGAGATAAGCAAAGGATTAGAGGTCATGAGGAGATTGGTGAAGGTACTGATGTATGTCAGGAATTCTAAACCCGAGAGAAGACAGATTTTGACATATTGTTCCGTTATTCGGACTGTTCGGAATAAAAAAAAAAACATCCCGGGATTTTACTGTACAGCTGAAGTGCACAAGGTTGTGCGCGATTTACAATACGAATATTGCATGCACGACACAATCTAAGAGGGATCACACTACATAATTAATCGGAAAATTTACCGTGAATTTCAGCGATAACGAAGCCAGAGGTATCCAACATTACGGCGATGCCGAATGCGAGATGACGTGTTATTGCCACATTGACAATTTGTGTTTGAAGGCTCTCTTATGGACAATATCCAAGGAAGTTAAGGGTGTGCGACCAGCCCAGGTTCAGGCATGAGGATTGTATTCCATTCTAGGTCTAATATAGAACTTTTTGAGAAGCGCTAGATTCGATGGGCTGAAATATTTCTTGTCAAAAATCTAAAATATTTCGTATCCGAAATAAGTGTTCCATCAAAACAAACGGGAGAAATAATATTATGATCTGGATTTAAAGAGACGGGACGGCTTTGGGTCCTAGACGTATTGAAGTCGACACGATTCGCTTTTCACCAGACGAGGATATTGACACGGTTGTTAACCAATGATGCAATCTCATTGGGCACATGTGGCATTCCCTCTGGAGTCTGCAAGATTATTAACGGAGTAAGCTGAATCAAAGGTTATGCCATCACAAAAACTATGACTGGGATTGAATGTAAAAAACAACACATCATTAATGAATATTAAGAAGAGACACCGAGAGATAACAACGACTTTAATGAGTAATTTACGTAATTATCCAGTAATTGGTTTTACTTCAGGTTACGTATCGAAATACTAATCTGTCAGAGATTTTATGAATCCTTAATAGAAATATTTTCACAATTACTGTTGACCATATTATTTAACTAAATTTTCTTTCTTCTTTGGATCATAAACTTTGGTTAACATTTAAAGGCTTACTGGCTTAAGCTCCTGCCCGTAAAAAGTGGGTGGCGATCTAAATTTTTCTAAAAATGAATCACCTTATCAGAACCTTCCATAAAAATCTTATCGTCCTGCATGGCTCTATAGAGATCATAACATTTTCCCTCCGATTTATGTATGTACGTACATAAGAGTTTCATATTACCTACTTTACACTATTCTTATACATAAGACAATTTGTATGCTCTACGATTTTTTTTATTAACTCCCTCGCCATTTAGAATATTTTTATTTTCAATTCTACCCAGCTACAGCCAATCCAAATAAGAAGCAAGAACTATTCAGCACTTTTTCTTATAACTCCAACAAAACTAGGTAATTTTTAACCCCAGGAGGTTACTTTTCAAGACACTTGAATTCACTGGTTTATTTCACCCCCCAGCGTTATTTTACAACTTGTTCATTTTCGAGCTTTATTTGCTCATTCTCTGAACCATAAAGCAATAAATTTCATCGTACAATGGAGAATTGCACCTGAGTTTACGAGATGGTGTTTCACTTTTAAATTTTATTTCCTGGAAATGGCTTTCAGATTTTCTTAAGCTATCTCAAATCACTACAAATGTATCCGAGGACAAGGAATTAATAATGTCTGCATCTTGGATCCCTGTATCGTGCAAATACTCTGGTTAGGTAATATAGCCAACCAATTGTTGTAGGTAGTCATGAAAATTTATGTATTGCGCTAGAATGCTGTCACTGCAACGAGCTTATAATTTTCATTAGTCACTTCATCTCATCTTAACTGATACATTCAAATTGGAACATCACAATAAGTAAGGCCTAGGTCACACTAGTTAGGTGCATATATGTTATATGCGTTTTTATGTAGGTTATTCATATGAGCTGAGAGCTGAATATTATCGCAATACAGATAATGTGGGAAAAATTCTAGTATTTATTCTTTTTTTTATTGTAGGTAGTAATTAATAATA
This sequence comes from Dioctria rufipes, assembly GCA_963924295.1. NCBI lineage: Eukaryota > Metazoa > Arthropoda > Insecta > Diptera > Asilidae > Dioctria > Dioctria rufipes. The sequence goes on along the minus strand of OZ002741.1, from coordinate 267,791,406 downwards.
AACAACAAATTCAAAAAATATTTTAAGAAGAAATAGTCAAAATTGGCCCATTTTCCTTGGATAAATGGATTGAAGGGACACTACCGACAATAAGGTACTAATTTCATAATTCAGGCTCATCATTTATGTGACTCCTTAGCGAAGGAAATTGGAAGCAAGGCTTTTCATGGAGTAATTTCTTAGATTCAAGAATATCCGCATTGATACGATAAGGTAACCAGGTGAATACAGTGTTATTCAAGAAAAATTGCAGAATATGGAAAGAAGTGAGTGATAAACCCAAATCTAGTGTGGTCATATGTATAAAGCAATTCAAGTAATTAAATTTAAGGCACAGCATAAAGTTAACACTTTAATAACGATTTATCAATCAAATAAATTTGACTGCACCTACGCAGCATCTGGTTTTCTGAATGTACATCTGTTATTATTCATGTACGCTTTAATTGAATTTTAGCCGTCACATCTTTCACGGGCATTAATAGAATTAATAATACGAATTACCTCCATGCGTGCATTGTCACTACGACTGTAAAGAAATTTAGTAGGAAAGGTCTTACTCTTCTAAGGGTAAGTTGTATGCTGTGCTGTTGGAGAGAGGCTGTGCGCAGAGTCGCGTGCTTTCCCGGATCTCTGGTATATGTTGGTTGACTCACTCATTACGCTGATAAAAAAACATGGGATTCTTATGTGAAGCGTATTCGGAAGACATCGCTCTGCTCATTTCCAGGCACAGCATGGCTGCTGCCCGTCCGATTATTCAACGACCCGTCATGATAATTATGATAGAGAATTCAACAAAAACCAGCTTGATGCTCTCCTCCAGAAGCCGTAAGTTTAGGTAATTTGTTCTCCCCAAGCTCTTTGGACACACTCTGAAACTCTCTCCCCATATTAAATACCCTGGAGTCTACTGCGACTCGAAGCTGACGTGGAGTTTGCACGTAGAAGAAAAAGCTAATGCGGTTATGACGGTCTTAGCTCTTTGCAGGAGAACCTTTGGTTAAACATTGAGCATAAGACCGGGGATTGTGCACTAGATGTTGACATCGATCGTTAGACCCATGCTCACATATACCTGCTGTGTATGGTGACTGAGAAAGCTTGTGTGGATTGCGATCCAGAAGATGTCAGGCCTGCAAAGACTTGCCCTGGGCAGGAATTATGGGCTCCATGCGATCTACGGTTACTACTACTCTTAAGGTCCTACTTAATCAGACACCCCTGCATCTTCTCACTCCCACTTCGGCAGATACCAAAAGGGCTGTGCACAAATTGCGCTGATGAGTATGCTGGGAGGACGGCTGAACTGGCTGTCCTCATTGCTAGTTGGTGTTTGGGCTGGACCTGGAAAATCCTCTGGCCAGCACACTAGGTCACACGATGATAATGAGGGAGTCGGGCGGGTATTTACTTACCTGAGCCTGACATTGGGATGGAGAACTCACTTGGAAGACACACAACTGCCTTCCAGGCTGAAGTCTTCGACATCGCAATGTCAGTAAAGATATCCCTTTATATAGAGATAGAGGGAAGGGACATTGCTATCCTTTTGGATAGTCAACAAGGTGTCCCTTCAGTGAGTTCCTTGTTACATGAGGATCATGGCGAATGAAAGGGCCGACCTTTTAGCTAGGGCTTGCTCTGATTCTTCGTTCCTCGAAGCGAAACGAATTCGCCATAGATATTGCCACATCGGGTATCGGGTCACTCATCACAACAGGTAGTGACATACCTGAGTATCGGTCAAGCCTGGAAGTAGAGTGTAAGACAACCGAATACTTTATGCCTTCGCCCGGAGTAGGCCGGATACTCTAGGTTCTGCTATCTAACTGTAAAGGGGTTAAAAAGTCTTCCTCACCAAGACCTGATACGCTACATTAAGAGGACAAGAATGGTTTGGTGATAGGGCTTCTAACAGGACAACACAATGGGCCGCTCGGGCCTCCATGCTTGGAATCTCTCAACCCTCTGCCTTTAAAAAGAAGGTTCCTCTAAAAGTTTTTCAAATATGTAAAAATTCTGTAAATAACAGCAATGGAGTTGATTCTTATACTACAGTAACAAATGAAGTGTGTAATCAGCATAGGAAGATGAGACGGATATATAACTAACTTTAGTTATTTGACAAATTAATATTTTGTCTTATTGTCCAGAAGCGCACTGGCTACCATTCGTGGGGTCGTGGGTTTGATTCCCACCTCAACTTGGTCCTGTGCTTTTCCTTCCACCGAGTTTCCTTCCATTTTCTGTATTATTCCTTAACCCTTGCTATTAAAAAAATTCTTCAATCGACATTTAATTGTATTTTCTAAGGATATATTCGATAAAATTCTATATAACTTTCTAATTGACATTCTATGTATATTTTAATGTATCTATAATAATTTCTATAATTAATGATTCCTCAATATAATGATGTCTATGATTATGTTAATAATGAGATTTAATGATTCTATGATGAGATCTATGATTGTTTCTAATGCTTGCCCAATGTATACATAGCTAGTATGTAAATATGTAATAACTCCTGTCTGTAAGATTGTTAAATCGGTAGACTGAATAAATAAATAAAGAAATAAATAGAGAGAAAAATTAGTAGGTTGATCGAATTAGAACATTACAAGCCAAGTTTACACCATTTTATTCAAAACAATCCAAATTCAGTTCATATGACTATTAAAAAAATAAAATTAATTCTGTTTTAACGTTTAAATAAAAGATAACCGAGTTCTATTTACAGTAGCTGCTTTTCTAGAATGAGCGGTAAGCAAGAGAAATATAAACTCTTGATTAATATGACCTTGCGATGTCATGTATTTAATGAGATCACTCTTCTGAACAATTGTGCAGAAGCATCATGCCTAATAACTACACTTATTAGTAATAAAGAAATCCTCAAATAATTATTTGTGAAACTATGACGGGAGTATAAATAGCCAAATCAATCTTCAGGCCGTATGGTGATGGGGAAGTGGACAACTGCGTATCTTCCTTGGTATTGGAAGAAATGGAAATTGAAATATCCTCAATCTTCGGCAAGGTAGTCTAGGTAAATTTTTCGAACTTGATTTTGACAAAAGAGTTGACAGTGGGACACTGACTGAATGTTAGCTCTCTGTTTGCGCTTTTATACTGTCTGATGGGCATGAAAACACAAAATGTCAAAACCACGATGCAGATATGCAAATGTACGATAGAAGCAGCGTCATCTGTTGACAAACTAATTGTATAAAGCCTCATCAAAATCTAGTGCAAGGCAAACCGTGATATGTTCATGTTAATGTGCGAAATAAAATGTTTGATGATGTTTGGTAATGTTTTTTATTATTTAGTTTTCATTAAGCAGAATATGTTTTATTTTGATCATTCTTTTCAAAATAATCAATTTTATTCTTTCTTATTTACTTACTTTTCTTTGAGAAAAAAAAACAATAATTTTAAATAGTAGGTACCAATTCGGAAGCATCTAAAAAAGGCTCAGTTTCAAAATTCTAAATAATATTAAAGCTTGCAGGGTGTGGGGGGAGAGAACTTTGATTCGGTTAAATAAAATCATATTTTCAAGAATTTTTTTAGACGATACATGTAATGCTGATGTATTTAATTAATTTCCATATAGTAATACAACATCTGAACTATATTTTCCTTAATTTTCATTGCAAAATATTGATAAATAACAAATAAGTCGGTGGAAGTAAATCTCCGCAGGGGCCTCGAAAAAATATTGTTTTGCCGTTAACACTATAACTCATCACTGGATCAGCTGAAACAAAAAAGTCACAATGCGTTTATTAGCTAAGATGTTTCTCTAGGTAACGGTTCTCTAGGTAACGCTGTGGAGTTTGTTTAATCGATATTCCATTTTTGGTAGCACTTGGAAATAAAAATTGGATTTTCGTATAAAAAATCGTCAAATTTATTGATGTAAAATAAAAAATAATAAAAAAAAAAATCTCGGCGTTGTTACGTGGTGTATTATGTTCAGAAATAGTGTACAGAATTTCAAAAGAATCGGTGCATTAGATTTTGAATTACAGTGCTCACCGACTTCAAAAAGGACAAATTACAGAAAAACACTTTAAGGTTTTGCACACTGATAATTCGTTTTTTTTTTTATTCTTACACAGAGTCGTCGATGCCAGGTCCATAAAGTACAGAGCTGTCATCTATGTACAAACCTATGATGACCCTTTCACGAAAAAATAAATTTAGGGATTGTAATAGGACACAAAAGCGTTTCAGGTATTAACGCCTCGGCGTGTTGTGTCGATGCAACCGTTGTACCAATTCATGTTCATGTTCATTGCATGAAGCATGCCTCGATCGTAAGCTCGGTTGAATAGTTGGAAAGCAAACCGCTGTTGTATGTATATGTTACGGAAGAAATCGGTCCAACATCGCCCGTGGATTACCATACAACTGTTGGTCCAACGGTTGTACAACAGCCGTTGGACCGACAGTTGTATCGTGTGTAGGCCGCTTTACTCCTTTAGTAAGTAGGACTATATGATAAATAAGCATGCAAAAATAACTTTTTTTATTGTGTTAATCATAATGTAGGGATATTCGCCTGGTCAAAATCGGCCTCTAATGTATGTCATTTTGTATTTGAAGATAAGAAACAACCTACGCACTGGTCACATTTAAATCGGAAGTTTTCTAGGCCCTCTTATTAACTTACGGATATATATAAATCTACGTATTCGTCAGTAATGAAATATTTTTTCAATAAATCGCTTTTAACCTTTTATCGGTAACTTGCTTCCCAAAATACCCCCATCTATACACTGAACGAGTAATAACAGTTAGGTCACTGTCACATTGGCAAGCGGTGAGCGATGAGCTGTAAGAGGTAAAACGCCGCTTAGCCAGGCCATCACTACGAAAACTTTCACATTGAAGTGCGTTGAGCATTGTGCGCTGAGCTTTGTCGCCGAGCTGTTTTTTCACAGTTCAACTCAACTGAGCAGTGAGCGGTGGCTCTGCGCGTTGCCCATTAGTTGTTGTGTAATTTTCCTAGAGTGAAGACCTTCAATAATGTCTGTTGATAAGCAAAGTGATTCACAATGTTAAGTATTGATAGCAGAAATGCAATCCAGAAGATGTTTTTGGGATGATCGGCTTCGCGACTATAGAAACAGGGAAATATAGAAAAAATGTGGAAGGAAATTATAGATCATTTAGGACTTTCTAGTAAAATGAACAAACAAAAAATTAACGTTAGTAAAGTCTTTGAACCGAGCATAATGTCTCGAAATTTACCTTCTGTCAATGTTTGCGAAAAAAATACTGAATGTGGTAATGAAGTAGTGCCTACGCCGAATTCTTACGAAGGTGGAAATGAATTCGTTGGTTGACCTGGCGATAGTTTTGAAGACCAGATGTCTCCACCTCCTTCATCGGTTTCAAACTCTCTTTCTCGCCCGTCATCCCAAGCAACTAATCAGAGTCGCAATAATAAGAGGAAATCTTAGCAGCATATTGATATGATGTGTGAAAAATTGGAATTATGCCGTTCAGAACAGGAAACGGAAAGATCCTTAAAAAAAAAATGGATTATTTTTTTTTAATGAGTTTAATGCCGTACATGGAAGCTTCGGATCCCGTAGTTAATTTGGAAGTTCGAGGAAAAATCCAAAATACTATATTAGAAGCATACAAGAAAAAACACGCATCTGAACAATTATCCAACTGCGTTTTAATACATGCAACACCAGATAATGCTGAGCTCAGCACAACATCACAAACTTTGTATACCTACGATTTGAATAATTAACAAAAAGTTCTGTGACATTGAACTAATTCTTTGAACGAACCTTTTCATTTTATTTGAGTTTCATAGTATTTTGAAATGTACACGAATTTGTTTTTTTTTTTTTTTTCTAATAAATGCAATTTATTTTTCACTTACCTTAGTGTTATATAAAGTTTTTCCTCTGCACTTATTGGCTTTTTGAAATTTGTCTTTTTTTTGCAGGCGATTTCTAATTTTTGTTAAAATGTAATCGGAAGTTTTAATCGACATTCGTAGAAATTCAAAAAAAAATCAGGATTTCTACGAAGATCTTCATACAATATGTTAAATTCACTAGAATCCAACCTGTTTTTATTTATTTTAGCCTTTTCCGTTTTCTTGCTAAAATCAATCTCTTTTACCGTAAATTATCGAGTAATAACGTTTTTCTCATAAGCCTTGACACCATTATGCAGTAAAAGCTACGATGCAACTAAAATCTAAAGCGAATCAATGTGAAAGCTTTACCGCGTATCGTGCACCGCTCAACGCTCACAGTTCATCGCTCACCGCTCACCGCTCGCTAATCTGTGGGCGGCCTTACTAGTAGAAAATTTATTTCGTCTATTTTCCAGTTTTTTTTTTTTTTGCTACCGAACCAATTCAGCTTACTGCAGACCCATATTTGAATTGGGGCATACAATATTAATTTTTTTCAGACGTATCCGAGAGAAGCAAACCATGTGTTACAATCGTTTTTGTCGGTAACAACATTATAGTTACCGCTGCAAATTACGAAAATTCGTATAATTAAAGTATGTACCGTTAAATTCGTATTTTCATAATAATTCCTTTACACTACTGTGTAATTAAATATTTCATAATTGATTTTATGCAATTTTTATTCATTTTATGTAATCATACCCCTTTTCATATATTCTTTTTTTTTCAAGATTACTGACAGTTTTTATATAATCCAAATTAACATATGTATATGTATACAGAGCAATACTCTACATTATTAATTACTGGAACAATTCGGCTGAACTATTAATCGAAATCACATAATTTATCCGAAAACAAGCCATAACATAAAGGAAGGAAATTGCTTCATGTTCGCATATTTACGGGAAGCTGAAAGCCAATCAAAACATTTTATTCAGATATATTTTACGGATGTACATATAGGTACATATGTAATATAACTATGTATGGATGGATGTACATAAGCACATTACAGCATCTGTAAAAAAGATGCATCATTTTCGAACTCTAAATTGTATTCTTTTATTATGGGTCAAAATGTTTTGTGTGGTAAAATACTGCAGTAAATTGTAACTAAATAGCAGCTTTGTGGTGGAGCTTTTCATGGTCCTATTAGAAGATACCTACTGATAATAAACAACCCGATGTTATCCCGGCTACAGAAATACTTTGTGTAAATAAAGGTAAAATTATTAAAATTCTGACAACATAGGAGCATCTAACGCGTGATAAATGACTTCTCTGAGTAATGAGTATAAGCAAAGTTTTTCCCTGGTCAATCAAAAATCATAATTTTTCCTTCAATCATATTTTTAAAATATGCTTCAGCTGTATATAAGGATATAATTTGAATATGTCTGATTCGTTAAATGAACTTTACCATAGGTTGAGGTATTCTATGTATATAGTATTAATTATATTAAATTTTTTTCACAAATATGTATATAAGCTATAAAAAATTATAACTTATTTATAAAAGTATTATTTTTAAAATGTCAGTGGCGTACGAAACACCGGGATTCTCCTGTGGTGCTCCTCTATACTTGAGCAAGTGCTGACCTTTTGTAGTTCGGTTGAGCCCGTAGACGCCACATACGGCAATTTCCTTGAAAGTACATGGACAATAATGTTATTGTCTACATCGTTAAATTCAAACAAATTGGATGTTATTATATAAATAAGACCCCAACCGATACAAAAACAACTATAAAATTTCGACACCGCTACAACATACAATATGAGATATGTGACAACTTGATTCACTTCGCGCCGCCATCGCTCTTGCGCGTCAGTCGCTTTGTGGTAATAAATAAAGAAGCACATACTTTTATGTAAAAACAGTGATTCTTGTGGATATTGTTTATGGCTAATCAACCTTCAGGTATGTGATATTAAATGCATAATGAACTTCGCCCGTAGCTTACCGTAGTTCTGTACAAAAAAAAAATACTTTTCAGCTTCTGACTACGCTGTTATTTTCATAAAAACTTTAAGCAATGTGAAGAGATAAGTTCAAACCCTCATGAGTCCTCGTCCACCAGTTTATCTTTATATGTAAAGGAACTATTCTTCTATAGTATGACAAAAAATTTGCTGCTACTTTTATACACTTTTTGAAATAAATGATTTTCTTTACAGGTAGCGGCACTGCGCGCTTGAAAATAACCCGACGAGAGTTGTACCTAATTTTACAAAGAGACAAGATTTCTCCTACTAAGTGCATAGGTCAAGTGTGAAAAAGCCATAGAAATTTTCGTAAGAAACTTACGGTCCCGCTGGCTTTCCTCTCGAAAAATTAAGACTAAATTTACTGAAGAAAATGTTCTGTGGCTGCAGAATGATTTCAAAGTGTCCACATTACCATCTAATCAAGAAAGCAGAATGCGAGGAAGACCGAGGAAGCTGTTAACCGAGAGTTCAGCAAAACTAAAAACAGAGACCTCTCAATCACAAATTTAATAACGTCATCAGACAATGAGAGATTGGTATACGCAACAAAAAAATCTCTACACTCTCTAGGGAAAAGAAAAGCTGCGGAATTGGCGCAACTAGTCAATGTTGCGACTCCAAAGAGTTTAAAAAGAATGAAAGACGCATTTTCCCCACCCATTCAGAAGTTTAGGCCTTATTCGCCGGAAGAGTCACTAGCACTAATGATAGATCTAAATCTAAGTAAAGAACAATACATCACAATGCTGAAAGGCGCGAAAGATAGAGGAGTAGATCTGGTGGTAGACTTGCCGACGCAAGGGGGAGGAAACACAAATAATGGGAATATGATACACACATTTTTTTCAAATCCTGAAAAATCTGGCGAGATCACAGGCTTAAATTCATATTGGATCCGGCGACGATCTATAATTCTCACCATACCTTCAAGCGGGCATAATACAGATACAGCTATATTCAAGAAATACTGTGTAGACGCAGCAAAGTTCTACGTAGAAATGTATAAATGATTCCCCATGACTCTAACTGTTCACAACCTTCTAATTCACAGTGCAGCAATTCCTGAAAAAATGATCTTACCAATAGACCAACTATCAGAGGATGCTCAAGAATCGAGACAAAAGACTTAAAAACAACATGACTACAGCACTCAAGAAAAACTTCTAGGGTCAATACCAACACAGGTATAATGAATCACGGATGATCCGATAATTACCCATTGTCGAAAACGTCCAAAGAAATAATCCATCCCATTCACCCAAGAAGCTCTACAGCTCCTCAAATCTCTTCCTGTACGATGCCTGTCGAAGGCATGACTGACAGTGAATTATCAGAGTGATTTTTCGAAATTTTGCAAATTATTTTAGTGCGTACCTTTTTAACTTTCCGTTGATGTTTTCCTTGTATAGGTCTTTTTTTTTAGTGTATCATTTTCTATATTAAATTTACCTGTCTTGATATTCTGGTTTTTCATTCAAATATAATTAATATATTATACTCGTACTAAGTAAATAAAAATATAAACACAAATTACATGTAAACTTAGGTTAAATATCATAACAAATGCCGTATGCAAGACGGTACAATATTTCTGATTTATTTAGTATTTACAATGTGTTTCTTTGATAATTTGATTTTTTACATTATTTTGGAAAGTGTTTTCTTTTATGTGTCCTTGCTGGAGTTACATTTCATGTAAGTGCATTTTACACAAGTAAACACACCTAACTAACACATGAATACTTTCTATAGCATTTATTTTTTTTTGTTACAATATATTGATAAAAAATGAATTTAGAGCAATAATGACTCAAGACAAATTATGTTCCCTCAGTCTCATGCGCATATAAAGTGACAAACTACGAAATTTATCATTTGATGATGTCATCAGTGACTTTGCTTTGACAAAGGCAAGAAAGAAAGTATTTTAGTTAAATATAATTCCGTAATCTTTATAGCATGTTTCAAGAGATTAGATTATAAGGTTTGTAAATTGTGCCTTTTAAAAGAACTTTTGGTACTTTTTACCAGAGTTTGCATTTTTAAGTTTGTTATAAATAAAAATGATTTTAAGTTAAAGAGTTATTATTTCACTATCTATATACTTCGTAATTTTATTTCAATTTAACCCTCTAGAAATCTGAAAATCATAATTGTCACTGACATATATAATATTTAGACTAATAAAGGCCCCATATCTAAAATATCTTAGGGCCTTATCAAGTCTAAATCCGGCCCTGAAAATGACGCCAATAACCACGTAGAACTACTACAAATGAGAGTTAAGCCTTGTGCTGATTCGATATTACTTCCGCCATCTATATTCTAGTAGAAAAGCTATTTATTTACAGTAATCTGTTACACGTTCGAAGGGGAAACGAGCACGTAAAATTTATTGAGGAGATATAACGGCGCCCGTGACGGACTCGGGCGCGTGTAAAATTGTCAATAAGCAACTCCCGTGATAAACACGAGCATGTACATAAATGGTTAACATTTTGCTCAAACTGTTGACGATTTTTAAAATTATTTCTCGTTTATGCAGTAACGCATAAAATCCTGGATTATACATTTCTTTTTATACACGTCCCTGTCCTTACCTCTACCGAAGTGTAACGTTTCCGCTACTTTTTTCAGAATTTTGTGTGCCTTGCTTTCGTTTGTTAATTGAAACAAAAAATTTACTGCTTTTTACTTCTCCCACAAAATCTTTATTTAGCAATCGTATTCAGGCATTTCTATTATTTTTAGGGTTCCGTACTCAAAGGGTAACAATGGGAACCCTATTACTAAGACTTCACTGTCCGTCCGTCCGTCCATCACCAGGTTGGGATCTCATTAACCGTAATAGGTGGACAGTTGAAATTTTTTACCGACTGTGTATTTCTATTGGCGATATAACAACAAATAATAAAAATTAAAGGGGGCCCTCATACAAAAACGTGATTTTTTCGGCGTTTTTTTTTTTCGCTTTATTCTCATTCATTATTATTTCATAAGGAGGCATTTTTTTTCACATGACACCTACTCTCACTTGAAAAATTAACAAAAAGTACATAGTGTTAAGTTTTGCACGATGGTGTGGTGCGGAACCCTTCCCACTTGGACGGTTATTTTTTGTTTTTTACATTTTGTCGAGATTACTCGACATCCCGTAGGAGCTCGATCAAATTTAAGCAGTGAATCCTGGAAGGTTTGTCGATTTAGCATTAGTTCAACAAGCTTCGCACTTTCCGTAAGTTTTAATACACGGAGATCTCAACTAAACTAACTAAGGTTTTTTTGTCCAATTCCTATCTCCCAAAGTATTCATTTTACACGCTCTAAATTTAGACTTTGAGTTTACAATATTCACTGATATTAGCAAGAGACTGAAAGATGTAAATAAAATACGCTTATGTTTCTCGCACAGCTTGAACCTTCAATTGTTGAAATGAGCTTAATGAATTTTCTTTATACCTCCTATATCTACGCCGCAAGTAGAAGAAAGATGGCCACCTGTGTTGTTTATCAAGCTTAGTATCTCGTTAAAATTTAATTGCTTGCAGTTGATTTATTGTTAGTTTGCATAATTTTAAACTCAAATGATAATTTTGTTTCGGTATCATGATGGTGATTTATTTGTATATCTTAAAACACCATGTACAAAATTTCAGAACTCTACGTCGAAGCCTTCCCAGGCAGTGTTCAAATATATAGTGAAAAACGAAGTTTTTGTATGGCAACCCTACGAATTATTCCGATTCAGCCAATTTCGAACATAAATTTACTTTTGTTTTTTTAAAAAAAGCCCGTGTGCAAAATTTTGTCCTTCAAAGTGAACGCATTCTCGAGTTATCGTACAGACGGATCGACGGACAGACAGGCGGACGGACATGCAAAAATCAAAATAACTTCTAATATTATGCGAAGGGTGTTCAATCCATTCTGCTCTACCATCATTATTTCTAGGTGTTACAAATGGAGTGCCAAACTTTAGTATACCCTTTTGATTTCATCTATGGTGCTGGTAGTGCATTGCTTCTTATGGCAAAATCTACGGTTTACGCAATACTCCTGCTATATTCTGTCACAATGGATAGCAACGATACTAAAATTTTAAGTTGAGAGGTTTTAGTAGAAAATTTGGCATTTCATACAAAAACTCACCCCATCTTATTGGGTGTTTCCAGGCCAGACTAGAATATTTTTTTACTTTCTATTCACATTTTTATACCCTGGATGAAATCTAGAGGCAATTTTAAGTTTTTCCTTCCGTTTGTAATACCTGGAAATAATTATGGTAGAGCAAAATGGATTGGACACCCACACGTAATATTAAAAGTTATTTTGATGTTTGCATGACCGTCTGTCCGTTCGTATGTCCATCCATCTGTCCATCCGTCGGTCCGTTCGCACGATAGCTCGAGAATGCTTACTCCTACAGAGCTGAAATGGATACATGGAAATTGCATATAGGGTTGCCATACAAAAATTTCGTTTTTCACTACATATTTGAACACTACCTGAGAATGCGTCAACGTAGAGAGCTGAAATGCTGTACATAGTGTTTTTATGAAAATACTGAATATAATTTTAAAAATTGACTAAATCGGTCAACCCCTTTTTAGTGTTGCCATTTAAAAATTTAGAACTTTTGCTTATACTGTGAAAACGATAAGTCTTATACGGTTTTCATGTATCGAAAAGTTCTTCAGAATATGAAAACCTATAAAATATCAAATCCTAAAAAATGAATGCAAAAACCACTTCAAAAATGAAACTTGCACAGATGGATGATCATACGAAATGCTATACCAATTAGACCAATTCTAGCTTTTTTTTACTTGTTTAAAAATAATATGGGATATGTAATGCGAAATGATTTTGTTTTTATATTTGGAACTTGCCATTTTTTCAAGGGAAAAACTGATTCATATATCTTATATATTTTGTAAAATAAGCAATAAAAATTGGGTTTTAACAACAATACTTACTGCATTCAAATTTTGCAAGCTAAGGGAAGGAAAATATTATCTCAAATATCAGTAGTTACGTTCATATTCTGTTGTTCAACATGTACTAGCGACAGTAGGTGTAAAGATCAAATTATTTCACTGTTGTTAATTAAAGCTAAAGTGAAGTTTTAAGATTAAATTAAAACTATAAAAATCTGTGCTTTTTTAAATAAAGGTATTTATGTATGAACGTAATACCCTACACACAGCACGATCTAATGAATCATTAGTACTAACTATTCATTAAAATGCCGCGTGTCACATAGTATACGTCCTTATGGCTCGAAAATCAGATGATAATGAAACATACTAATGAACTGTTTTCGTCCTTCATTATAAAAATGAAGAAAAATGTGCTAGATTTGGCATATAATATAAATGTGGAGCTCCGCTGTGCATCTGCCGATTTGAAAAATAAGAAGAAGATGTGCAAAGAAATGCAAATCACAAATTATATTGTCAACATTCTTTTTAATATATGGTCCGCCAAATAACTTTTTTTTTTTTAACAGGGCGCAAAACATCGAGTGTAGCTTCGACACAGTGGCACGTAGCGCCATCCTGTTGAAACCAAATGTTGCCAATATCCTCCTCTTCAATTTTCGTTCAACATGGCCGATAACGATTGCCATTGACTGTAACGGCCACTCCTTGCTCATTTTCGAAGAAAAATGGCCCAATTATGCCTCTGGACCAAAATCCGCACCAAACAGTGACTCGTTTTGGGTGTATCGGCTTTTCAATGTATGCGTGCGGGTTTTCTGTGCCCCAAATGCGACAATTTTGCTTGTTTACATACCCGCCAAGATCAAAATGAGCTTCATCGGAAAAGATGATTTTTTTGGCACAATCGGCATCTTCTGTAAGTCGATCGCAGGCAATATTTCCCAGCGTTGTTCAAGCGTATACACAACCATATTCGTTCAGCGGAAGAATAAAACTAATTATCTGTCAAATCAGACATG